>JAQIXT010002323.1:0-11286 GCA_034700445.1 Stenotaenia linearis | reverse complement strand
AAATTCAAATTTAAACTCCAAAACCAAAAAATTTTTTTAAAAAAAATTTGTAAAGAAATAAATTGAAAGTGAAGAATTTAAGGTGGAAAACATTAATTTGAAATTTGGTCGCTGAGTTGTGAACGCAGCTGTCACCAATGTCAAAATAGTATGGCACTGCATTCCACCAACTCGAAGCAATTAATTTTGCATCGGCGACACTCGACAAATTTGTCACACGAAATTCCACCTTCAAAATGAACGTCTCCCATAATTCCGCATCTTATCCCCCAACGCATTCTCATTACTGTTCCCCTCCCCCTCTGGATTATAGAGTGGGCATAGGGAAAGGGCGAGCAAACCTATCAACCTCATCAAAAAACTGTGGTATCACCGAGGATGAGTCACCGCGGAAACCATCGTCATGGCAACGCCACATCCAGATGCATTGAGGGGGGGCAGTCATACAAATTATTAGAAACCGACTCATTTTTTTTTATATTTTATATTAAAGTGATTTTTGTGGGTTTTCAAAGGTTACGATAAATGTTTGAAATTAGGTCTAGAATATTATATTTTTGATTAGAAAAAAATTTTAGACTCAAAAACTTAAAATCTAAATTAAAGTCTAAAACAGCAAATCCTCACATTTTAGACCTAAATTCAAGTGTAAAACATCAATCTCTAATATCCTATTCTCAAAAAAACATTTCCCCCCACTTTAAACCCCACCTCGAAGAAAATCAAAAACCCAATCTCTCATCCCACCTCAAAACCCCCCAACTCGAGACAGAACCCGAGACCTCGAAACCCAAATGACTAAAACTGATGGGGGTCCATTTTACAGCCCCCTTTGGGTTTGTCTATACATTTTTTTCGACAAAAACCCCCCTTTTCCCGTTTTACCCTCCCTCAACTATAAAATACCCCCATAAAAATAAAGTCCCCTCTCATCCCGAGTTTGGGGGTTGGTCTCTTCAATCTCTCCATCTCCAAACCGAGGGACTGAGGGTGGGGGTAAAGCAACGCAGGCGCCATCTCGCGGATGGATTTGCAAATCAAAATCGATCTCGTTTACCCCTTTTCCGTTTAATCGAAATCGGGGTGTGAGAAGGGGTGAAACCATTAGCAGGGGCAGATGCCACTCCCCGAGGACGGGAAAGGGTTGGAATCAAAGGGGTAATCGGGGCAATGGCCGTTTCGTGTCAGTTTGGACAAAGGGAGCGAAGGGGTAATTAAAGGGTGAAGATCAGGTTTGGTGGTAAAATCAAAGTGTTTTAGGTTTCTTAGGCCTAAATTTAAGACAAAAATTTTCATTTTATAAACCCAAATTTTCAATTTTTAACTTCAACTCAAACCCCCACATCAAGAAAAAGAAGAGAAAAAAAATTTCCCCTTGAAAAAACTTAAAAGGTGTCTCTGATGGACTCCTCATAAAGAACTTGTGTAGAAGCCATTGCAAGACAGTTGTAAATTTCCCAAACACGGACAGGTACAGCGGAGCAAAAAGAACATAAAAGGGGAGTGAGAAGCACCAACTACCACACGAAAAAACACTATTCCCTCTCTCTTCAAAATGTTGCCACATTAAGCCCCCTCCCCGCCCCCTTCTCTTCCTTTGTGTTAAAGAAACGAATCTTTGCTTGTTAACCTCAATCGTAGAAAATATCGCAAAAATATGCTTACGACGACTCATCAAATCACGTCAAAATCAAATTCGCACATCCGCACATTTCGTGCTGAGAATGTAAACAGAAATGTCGTATTTTATGGAATAAGATAAAATAAGTTTTCTTTTGGTTCTTGAGTTTGGAGTTCAAATTTATTCGGGTTTTGGAGTTTCTTAATTTGTAGTTTTTGATGAAATTTTGCGGTTTTTGTTTTTGTTTTTTTGTTGTTTTTTCATAGTTCCTATTGAATTTTTGTAGTTTTCCAATACATTTTTATAGTTTTAGTTGAATTTTTACAATTTCCATCAAAGTTTTGCACTTTTTCTTAAATATTAGCAATCTATATATTGAATTTTGTGGTTTTTAAATGAAATTTCCAAGTTTTTCACTCAATTTTTGCAAATTTCATCAAAATTTCTCAGAATTTCTAAAATCCTTTCACAAAATTCTACAATATTTAATCGATTTTTCACAACTTGCACCAAATTTCAACAGATTCCCCACAATTTCCACAATATTTCCCTCATTTCCCAACTTCCAAATCACAAACCCCAACAATCCCAGCTTTAAAACGCACGTGTGACCTGTCTGCACGGCTTAATGACTTTATGACTTGCCTGCCCCCTCGCTCTTCGCGGACCAACCTCTTCCCCCTGGCGAGCCACAGATTGGGTGCGCGATAAGACAAAGAAACAAAATGCCTACCATTTGCGTACACTGACCCCTCGAGGGGGGAATTCGGTTTCGGGATTATTTTATTACGGGTTTTGTGTGAAATCACAAACAGATGGGAAAATCTTTTTGGGTTTTCGAGTTATGGGCCGCTCGATGCCATGAACGTTTCGATTATGAAGGTATCGTGCTGTGGGTAGGCTTAATTTTAATCCAACGTCAATTTCCTCTCCATTCAATAAAACAAAACAATAAAGAAATAAATAAAAAACAATACAACCCGAAAACAAAACCCAGTGGCACTACACCCATAACCCCACATGTCCAGGAAACAGCAAACAAACAACTTGTCAGCTCTTAATTGATTTGTGGCCGGGCAGGAAGTGGCTTCAGCTGCAGTGTCTCCTTAATGGACAGCACGACATGATCGGAGACAGAGATGGCTCCATTCCTCGTCCACTTAAATTTCTCATTTACCTGTCTGCACCCCCGACACTGCCAATGCGGGTAACCGTCACCTTCGGCTGCCCCGCATCGCGCCGACTTTCACATCTCGGCATTAATTTTAAGAAGGGGGGAGTAAGGGAGAAAGAAAATGATTGTTGAATTAGTTCTGTCTTCGCCTCCAATCACCTCCTTCATCTTGCATTTATTGGCCGCGTTCCAAGTTGGCATTACTGATTTGGGTTGTGCGCAAATCGTCGACACAAAAGACACCGACAACTGCGCGAGGTGGTAATTTGAATAATAGATGACAAGCGAGCAAAGTGGGGGTGGGGGGTGGGGAAGTGGGAGGTCATTAAAACTGAATGAATTTCAATCAGATGAAGGCTGTGTCTTGGTCCGGTATTCATCCTTTCTCCCTCGGTGACTCTGATTTATTAACGCTCTTTCTCTCTTTTTCGGGTCAGTCAAACCGTCAAAGTCGAGCGTGAAATTTTAATCGGACGCATCCGATGCCCAGTTGCAATTTCTTAATTTAAAGTATAAAATGGAAAACAATTTTACTTCGCTCATGTTTCTGTCGAATATTTCATTCTTTTTCCCTTCGAGTCCACTTTTCAACTCGTGCAAATTTAATGCTTTTCACTCACCAATTCCCAATGGTTCGGTGTCGGTTCTAAAGCCCCCTTTCGTTCATAATAAATGAAGATAGAAAAAAAAAAGTTGAAATAAAGGTATATGTGTCCAATCATTTATTTATTTTCTTTTTTCTTTCCAGATCCAACTCAAACTCTACATTTAGCGAGTACGGATCCATGGGCGAGTTATGCGACGCATTATCCGTCTTACCTCGCCGGTGGATTGAGTGCTGGCGCTGGACTTCAGGGGTCGAGTTTCACCACTCCATCGCTCGCGTACCCGACTGATTTGGGGGGTCAGACGACTGGACACGATGCTAGTATTACGGGGTCCCATTTGGCCTCAGGTAATTTAAAAAAAAAAAAAAATTTTTTTAAATTTTTTTTTAAGAATTTTAAAAATTTTCCAGCTCTCTCCGAACACTCGACAGGCTCGAGTGGCACCTCCTCCGATTTTCACGGCCTCACCGCGGACCACAACGGCGCGGCCGCGGCAGCAGCTGCAGCAGCAGCCGCCGCCCTCGGACTCAAATCGTCGTCGTCCGCATCGGGCACCTCGACCGACGTCGATCCCCACGGCGCCTTCTCCTTCCCCCACGGCACAGACAGAGACTCGCACTTCTCTTCCATGCTCGTCCCTCGCTACACCGGCTCCTCCACCGCCGATTTCGCCTCCAGCCGCTACACGGCCGCTGCCGGCGCCACCAACTACGCCTACCAGACCCCCACGACCACCGTCGCCCTCCTCTCCACCTCTTCCAACTCCGCCTACCTCGCTGGCGGACCCAGCAGCTACCCCGTCCTCTCCCCGCACTCCTACTATTCCTCCTCCGCCGGCTCGAACGCCGCGGGTCTTTACTTGAGCCAGTCCATGCTCCCCGCCTCCTTCCTCTACCCCCATCTGTACACGAGTGTCAGTCAGTCGCAACTCCATCCCAGCATCATCCTCCACGGCAACGAGCTCCGCTCCGCCATGGACGCGCTCTCGCAGCGCACGGACTTGACGAGCCGCGCGCTCGAGGCCGTCGCCGGCTCGACGCACTCGGCCGTCAACGGCGCCGACGCCGAGGAATCCACGACCCCGCAGACGTCGCAGCAGACGGGGGAGTCCATCAGCCGGTTCCCGACCACCAACGGACATTCAGACCCCAGTGTGTGGAGGCCGTACTGACATTTGGCCCGCGAAACTCGGGGACCCAACAGGAAACAACACAAACCCAAAAGACTCGTTCTGGCTGGTGTTTTCTGATGTCTGGCGCTCAAAAGACGGAATCAGCAATAAAACCCATCCATCGAGGAGGAGGCGGCCTTAAATTACATTTTTAAACATTTCATCATTATTATTATAGGAATAATAATATCTGTGATTCAAAATTTATGTACTTTATTCATATTTATGTTTTAACTTAATTTTTCATTCGTAGCTGCGAACCAAAGAGAAATCTCGTCGTTTCTCGCTTTTTCTCATATCATTTTAATTCTGAAAAAGTTTCATTTGTAAATGTTAGCATTGTTGTTGGTATTTTCATTTTTTTATGGAATCGATACCAAACGGTTGGATTTAAAAGTAAATTATCAAAGATATATATGAAATTATGAATTTATAATTATTATTATTATTAAATACAAAAACCCTAGTGCTCAATAAATGGATAGTGATTCCAGGTCATGTCATGTTTGCTGTCATTTTGTCTGTGATCCATCACTCGTATAACTTGTCTCAAACTACATTCATCTATATTTTATCCTGTACAGATTTTTTTTCAATAAATTAAACCCTCAAAAAAGTTGAAATATCAAAAAGGGATTTTTTACTAATTTCAAATAATTCTCACCTGACTGTACGCTACACTAATTGCGGTGAGCAGGTGAGAGAATAAATCCGTGGAATTGTGTCGTAAACCAACTGCGGGGGCGATGGTCATTGCCGCCCATTCACCACCTGCTTTTTGTTCCAACTGTGCAAAATGGTCACGAGTCCATACAATTACGATTTAACGATGTCCTTTGAACCGCCGCCTCGTTATTAAGTCACTGAAACGAATAAAAAAAACACAATAAATAAGAATCATTAGAAAAATTAAAAATATTCTTTCATACTCGTTCTTTATGGCTCGTATTTTTCTTTTATTCATAAAAACAGCGCTGCACCTGCGTAAATCACTATCGACTCGATCGTAATGAATACGTTGTGTAATAAAATGAAAAGTTTGATCGTTATTTGGCACGCACGTCTACGGTTCAGTTAACCGAACCCGGCGACGTTGCGGGATTATTTTGTTACCCCTCGCCCTCGCTTTGACAGGAAGTCATTTTGGCCACAGGTGAACAACAAACTACCACCATCAATTGTCAAATTGATTCTATTCTGACACGTGTGACTTACCGAAACTGGCTCGCGATTGTTCTTGCTGCCGGCCGGACTCTTTTTTATATCTTTTATCAGATCACGCTCGTTTACGCGTCGCCGCCATTGCGCTTATCGTTTACGCACCATCGTCACCGGGCTGATAAAATTTCTTTGAATAAATTACATTTTAATTAAAAGCTAGAATTTTTAAACGAAAATAGTTTTCAATTATTAATTTTAAAATAACATTCGTGAGATTCAGCTAGCAACATTCAGCAGGACGACACCTTAAATTAAAAGATTCGTACTGTACGTAGACGATCAGAAACATCGACTTTAAATAAGCAACAGGACGACACCTTAAATTAAAAGATTCGTACTGTACGTAGACTATCCGAAACATCGACTTTAAATAAACGAGTTTTAACGGTTCAACACACTTTATTATTTGAAAATAATACATGATAAATACATTTCATTAGAACCAAAACATAAATTAGAATAACAACACAAAACGCATTAAATCACTCGGCAATAAAACGATAAATTTTACTCAAACGTTGTAAATATTCCGTGATGGTTTGTCTCAACGTGGATTCTTGCGCGTAGGCGACGAGAACGCAAACGACGGGATAAGTGGCAGGAAGAAAAGCCTGGAATTGACCGTCATCCAGTTGGCAGAGCAAATCAAATATGGACAAAAGCATTTCACTGCACACCTTGATATGCGCCTCGCTATCCTGCAAACAAATAAAACACGACTTGACAATCCGCCATTAATAGAAATGAATTTATAATCCAGCTAGCAGCAGACTAATGCATTCTACCTCCTGATTTGACATGAGTAGCCTGAGTGCTTTTCTATGGAAAACTCAAACTCGGCAGCCCTCTAATTATGCCCGTAACGACAACACACAAAGTCCTTAATGATTTGTAAATTATGCATAATACATAAAACTACTTGCAATAGCGAGGCCTTTGCTTCCTGCTAGTGCTAATTGCTTACCTGGTTGGCCGCCCCACCATTCTCACCTGATAAATTATGCACCACAACCTCAAGCGCAGACGTCTCGGCCCACCCTACGGCCATATTTTTAGCATATTCCTAATGATAAAACCTCAACTTGCCACAGAATATGTTAAACTCACACTCAAATTACACCAAAACTCCTCGTTCATTACGATTCATTCAAATTGCCAATTAAAAACATTAATGAGGCTTATCACGCACAATTAAATCGATACGAAACCAAAAAAGTAACATCTTGGACTAATAACGATGTTTTAAATAATTTCTCAAAATACATTGATCCCCCTACGACCGCTAAATGTCACCAATTACGGTGGGAAATACGATTTGCACGAAAACGACAACTCGCATCACGGATCACAACAGACTTTAATTTTTAAATTTTTTTTTTTACCTTCATAATCGAATTTCTCTTCTGTTTTTCTATTTCTTCGCTCAACGGCGGATCGGCCACTTGCGATTTTCTTTTCTCGCTAAATTCCTTCTTCCGCTTCTCCCGTTGACCGGTCGGCATCGAGAACTGATTTTTGTGTCTCTTGTAATTCTCCATCACCGATTCGATGTCCTTCTTGGTCGCCACCGAGTAAACCTTACTCTCGCTGTCCTCCTCGTCCTTACTCCCACTTTCCTCTTCTTTCTCTTTCTCGGTTTCGATTTCCGAAGAACTATTACCGGAAGTCGAATCCATACTCAACTGTTTCGTAATCGGTGGCTGTTGTAACACTTTATCCTCCTCCCCATCTTCTACTTCCTCTTCCTCTTGATGCTGTTTTATATCCGGGAAGTCGTCCGGCTGCGCGACGAGGAAAAACAGCGGTTGATCTCCGATTTTATCAACCTGCGAATGAGATCCGTTCTTGTCGAGCACCAAGTCGACGTAGAGTTCGCACAGAGCGCTGAATTCTTGTTTGAATTTGGTGAAAAAATTGCTTTTCTGCTCCGCGTTTGGGGTCTCTTCGTTCGGAGTCGGTGGTTTCCTCGCCAGCAAAGCCTTGCTCTTGTCCAAGCTCAGTTGTTTATCGTCGAGCGCCAGATGGAAAAGGGTCATCATGTGAATGGTCCACGAAGCGCCGGCTTGTTTATACAAATTAGCGGCAACATCTGCTTGAGCCACCTTCTGCACGAGGAATTTGAGTCCGGGTCTTAGATCAAACTCCTTGGAAGCACTGTACGAGACGCCGAGACAATCGAGTAGGGTCTTTAATGACTTGGAAGGCAATTTCGGCAAGATTCCTATGGAAAATTTAAAAGAAAAGTAAATAAATGGCAATTATCATTGATTTTTTTTCTTATTAGCCGCTTTTTGTTGCGAGGAAAACAAGATTTAATGAGAAATTCAAATTAGGTTCTTGAAAAAAAACCTGTTTTCTAGGTCAATCTGACACGAAATTACAAAGAAAATCACAATTTTACCTGGTAACCGTGTGACTGTCAAACACTTGTTGAGGGAACCCAAACTCCTGCTGCTCGCGTCGCTCGGAGTGACTGCTGGACTCGCCAATAAGATGTTGGCTAAACTGGGCACGACGTAACCGGATCCTTGCAACAGAAGTGTGCCAATGGTTTGTAGCATGATTAAATGGGATAACATGCCGACCACGAGAGACTTAAAAGAAACCCTGTCAAAGACCAAATGTAAACCAATCAATGTGACACTTAAGTTTAAATCAAACACAGCGTTAAATACTGCATTCTTTGTTTGTTTTGCTAAAACCAAATATCAAAATGCAATTATATTCGGTAATTGCATTTCATCACGCAGAATCAAATCGATATTAAACCAAATATCGAATTTAACCTACTTTTTTCAACGGTCCGCAGTTTATTTTTTACTTTTTAATGGGACTCTTATTATTTATATAGTGTAACATCTTGGACTAAAGAGAATGGATTTAGGTTCTTAAAGCGAAAACCAAATTTTGGTATTTGGTATTCGACGTTAAATAAATATTAAATTGAGAAATGATTTTTATTCGAGAAAAGAAATTTTTTTCAATCAAGTTGGCATCATTAGCAGAACAAAAGAAGTGATGTTACCTTTTCCACATCATTACCTTTCCCAGATTGTGGTTGCTCAAAGTCCTTGTGAAATTGCACCTCTCATTAAGCTTTCTACAACTGACTGATGCATGGATGAATGAAAAAGAAGAGAAGGAAAAAATACTCTCTCATTTCATTCTTTTACCAGCTAATTTTCTGCTCTGCTAGATGAGAAAAAATTCTCACCTTTTGGTGTTTATATCAAAATTAGGGTTAAATTTCATAAATTTCACGCAAAAAAATCATTATTGATGACTTTCCTGATTCACCGGATTTTAATTCCGAGTTTTCGACTAAAAGTTTCGCAGCACCAAGGGTAATTAACCCGGCCTCGCACTAAATATGAATAACTAATTACAAATCCAGTTTCCTCCATCCCAAAAGGATGCCACACATATTTCTAATGTTTCATTTTAAAATCTGAATATTAATATCCAACACTTAAGATTTGTTGTGCAACAAATCCCAGAGGTTATTATTCTAAACCTTTCGCAGCGCAGCGGTCCAAACGTGCATAATTCTATTCTACCTTATGACGTAAAGATCCTGGTTCAGGGTACTTTCCAGATTCGAAGGGTAGAGAAGAAAAATGAAACTCCGGTCTTCGTCTTCCTTCACCTCGAAACACGTTCCAAAGTTCCTTTGATTGTCCAGAAGAAAAACCTGTCGGAGAAGACAGATTTGTTCAATATTGAAATTTGATCTCTAACTCTTGATAGTGTAACATCTTGGACTAATAAGAATGGATTTAAGTTCTTTGCTGTCACTTCGACTTCAATACCTTTCCACTGAATTAAAGTCAAAGTCTTTACCTGATGAGCCAATTGCTTGAGTCTCTCCGCTTCTTGCGCGCTGCAATCTTTCCTCGTCGCAACTCTCACTTGTCCAATATCTCCATAAAAGTTGTCCGAATCTGGATGAAAAGCTTCCATCAGCTGGTACAGGCTGTTGAGACTTACGGTACAAGCCCGGTGCAAACTGAGACAAGCGATTTCCCACAATTCACAATTGAACCAACATCCAGCGCTCAACACAACGTGCCTAAAAATATAATAATTTATAAAACAGATAAATAAATAAATAAATTTTTTAACTTTATTCAAATCCAACGCCCCTTTATCAACTCAAATACATTTTTCAAAGTCAATATTTTTCTCTCGCGACAAACAAGTGCGTGAACCGTCGCTTCTATATAATTTCCTTATTTACACACAACAAACCTGAACTGACAGAAAGCAGCTTTCCTTCGTTTCTTTTTTTCCTCCTTCGTATATTTTTCAATACCAGAATTGCTTAATTGGGTGTAAACTATGAACAAATGGGCGGAGAGTGAATATGCAAATATTCATCAGGGACTGTCACGTTGAAAACGGGTTCGAATCGATGAAAATATTCGAAAAAATATTGTCACGCCACACGCATACCTTGTTTATTAATCTTAGTTATAAAACGATCCGTGGAGTGTATAACCTTAGGTAATTAGAGCGAAAAGTAGAAATGAAAACGATGGATAAAAATTGATATGAAAGAGAGTGAGTTAGCATCGCCCAAGATCAATACGCGATGGAATCTGTTTATTGCAAAGGCGCGTGCGAGATTAATTTCTCTGGCGGGCATTGAGGTGTGCCGCATGAACCCCCTCCCCTCGACACGGCACGAAAAGCCAATCACACCCACAGATAAAAAGGAAAAAGAGAAAAAATGATTTCTAAATTATAGAAATATTTTTTTACAATGATATTCCTCTGTAACTCGTTTATTTTTTAATTTCTGCGAAAATGCAGTTTTAATCCATCACGGAAGGGTGGGGAAGTGAAATCGAATGCAAAGACGTAATTATGCTCGGTGATGAGTAAATACTGGGCAGGGCACCATTTTTTACTATTTTTTTACATTTTTTATTCCTCCGTGATGAAAAAATCTCAACAAATCACAAGGCGTGTTTTGATCAACTCAGCTTTTGGAAAAAATTATTGCTGAATATTTAAACACAAACAAACTCCTTATTTCACTGCAAATGGACAAAGTGCGTGTGTCTGTTGCCGAGCGTCTATTTATTTTCCATTCAACACGTAACGCCGTTTTAAGACTATTTTCGGACACAGACTCGGCTTTCTTAATCAAATTCGACTTTATTCTGCGAAGTGATTTATTATTTTTTTCTTCTTTAACCAGATGGGAGTGGGTTAAATTGTAAAGGTGTGGACAGGTGTAAAATGTCTCAATTAGGATAAACGCCTCGCACCCCTGGAATGCAAAACATGAGCTTTGTGGTCTTGGTTGAGAACTGAGCCCAACTTCATCTCGATGCTTTTCAATGAGCGTTTCTGTCCTCCAGGGTCCATTAAAGCGTCTGAATAATGGGCAAGGTTTAGGAGACGGAAGCCCCGCTGAGGCCTTTCCAACTGACCACAGCTTTTCATCTGTCCAACGTGGCGACAAAACTGCGAAGCAAACAAACAA
>JAQIXT010002322.1:0-11287 GCA_034700445.1 Stenotaenia linearis | reverse complement strand
TATCCGTCCGAAGTCTCTTGACCTTATATGATGTTTGATTCTCTTCTTGCGATATAAACTCAGCAAATTTATCCAATATCTGGCTCTTCCTCGTTATAAAATAAACAACTACCATTCTTGTGAAATCGTCTACTATTACCATAATATAATTACTTCCATTCAGTGAAGGGACGGACATTGGTCCACACAAATCGGAATATATTAATTCCAATGGTGCAGTTGACTGACGAACAGATAAAGAAGAATAAGTCGTTCTTACAAATTTTCCTCGCAAACATGGCTCGCAAACGTTCAATTCCACCTTCCCACTAATGTGTCGTCCATCAACAACATTCTGTCTATCCATATATCTCAATGTTCCGATATTTAGGTAAGCCAATCGACGATGCCAAGTTTGAGCTGATACAGCACTAGAAAAGAGTGAGAACTCAACTGGTCGATCATGCAGTGGGCTCTGCTGCAATTTTTCATCAATCACCCTAGCTTTTATCGCAAATAGTCCACCTTCTATATTGGCAGTCATCACAACTTGCCACTGTTGTGTATATACAATGGCTTCCTCCTGTATAAACATGACTGCTAATCCATCTAATGTCATATTTCTTATAGACAGCAAGTTATTTAGCGCATATGATAACGCTCGATTTAAATATATCTCTACAGTTTCCCTAGGCTCCATCGCTATCCTGGTCAAGGCCACAGTCAACGTGATTTTGGTGGCCGCCATAGTTCCGCGATGAACCTTTTCAAGCTCAGCCAATCTTGCCTTAGCAGTGGGCAAATTCAAAACGTGTTTCACCTGTCTCTCAAATATAGTCTGGTTGATGGCATGCTTGGCCTGCACGTCACGCTGATTCCATACCTTCAGTCTAGTTCGAAATGCGGTATCCGTCTCACTTAAATCCTTGATTGGCGGCTCTTCCACGGTTACGTCTAATAAGTCCCGCGATTCCAAATGTGTAGAGATCCTCAAGCTCCATAAGTAATAATTCGTATCATTTAACTTTCCTAACTTCTTTAATTCTCTCTCATCATTCGATGTGGTCGCCATCACAAATTTTCCGTTATCCACGTTCCAATTTTTCAAAGGATGATTCGTACGAGTCCAAAATCCTGCCCAACGCAATAAATTACACACATAATCCAGCCATCAAGCTTCAGTAACTTAGATTTAAACGCAGTGATGGGTGTTCTGGGCCCATAACCTGTTGTCAACTTGGAATTTAGAAGTGCAACAGACTACCAAATATCCATGATCTATATCTATATTTCTTAGATGGACTCTGTCTGTCTGTCTGTGTGTCCGGGCTGTGATTGGTCAAGACAAATTGCACAGTCACACTTCACATTTTTACAAAATGGCTGCCCCACTCTAACTCTAAAAAGGCTCAAAAATGCACTTTCTGTTTATCTAATCTTAAATCTGATTAGACATTCAGAATCCTCATGAAATTTTACATCAGATTAACCTGGTTTTAAAATCTGATGGCTAAAATTTCATTTGGATTCATTAATGTAAAATACAAGGTAAACAGTCACACTTCACTTTTTTACAAAATGGCCGCCCCACTCTAACTCTAAATTTAAAAAACTAACAATAAAGTTAAAAAAATAAAAATAAATTTAAAAAAATAATAAATTGAAAAAAATAAAAATAAATTTAAAAAAATAATAAATTTAAAAAAATAAAAATAAATTTATAAAAACTAATAAATTGAAAAAAATAAAAATAAATTGAAAAGAATAAATTGAACAGAATAAAAATAAATTAATCAAAATAAAAATTAAAAATAAAAATTGAGAAACAAAAATTAGAGAAAAACTGGGAAAAAAATTAGAAAAATTGGAAAATAAATTTGAAAAATTGAAATAAAAATTAAAAAAATTAAGAAAAAGAATTGAGAAAAAAATAAGAAATATTGAGAAAAAAATTTCAAAAATTGAAGAAAAAATTAGAAAAATTAAGGGAAAAAAAATTGAGAAAAAATTACACAAATGTAGAAAAAAATTTAGAAAAAATATTAGAAAAATTGAGTAAAAAATTAGAAAAATTGAGAAAAAATTAGAAAAATAGAGAAACAAAAGTTTAGAGTATGTTACGTAATTAATGGATGGCCGGACCCAAGGATATAGGGGTTTTCAGGGCAAGGAATGTGAGGGTTTCTACGAGTATGGATGGGGGTTTCTATGTGAAGGAAAGAGTTTCTTTGGACAAGGATGGAGTTTCTATAATCAACATGTCATTTTCCACTAACAATGAGACATTTCCAGGGGCAACAAGGCATTTTCTATAGAGTTGGGGTTGCATAGGCAGAATGAGGTTACATGGAGAGAGTGAGGTTCCACAGGCAGAGTGGCATTCCACGGGCAGAGTGGGGTTTCCCAAGAAGACTGGGGTTCATAAGGGAAAGAAAATCATAGCATGGGATGGGACGAAAAAACAAAAATTTCCTATGGCCTTAGCAAACTAAACATGTGTGTAACATTATTTTTACAAGGGGGGGGGGGGGTCAGTCCATCTTGACATCCATACCAGCAATGAAAAAATAGTCAATAGTTACATTAAAATATAGCTAACCAAAAATAGTTACATTAAAAATTTTTTTTGAATTTTTAGAATATTTTCCCATTACATACATTTTCGAATCCCGAGCGAAGCCGCGTTAATTAGCTAGTAAAATGATATTTTAATTCTAAAATAACATTTCCTGTTTTCCTTGTCAACTTTCAGCCGAGGGCAGCAGGTGCCGACGTTTGGACTGCTCTATTGTTGGTTGCCAAGGGGAGAATCGGTTGCGTGGGAGAATAAGAGTTTATTTTCCTCACTTGGTAAAAATAATTCATTGGTTGCGGTTCACACAAACTCGCGATCTGTGATGTTTTCCATCAAGTCATTGTCTTGCTCTCTCGTATGAGAGGGGTGGGATACCCGAAAGGTTGTCTTGCTCTCCTGGCTTAGGAAGGGTGGGATATAGTAACTGGGAGGCTTAGTCCAGTTCCCTGAATTTCCGGGGGTCACTCAGGATTTCCCCACGGACTCCAGGGGTTAATTGGGGTTCCCTGATCTCCGGGGGCAGGCAGGAGAAGAGAGCGTGTCTCAGAAAGGGTTTTAACTCTTGACAAAGTTTTATTTCGCGAATGCCGAGCGAAGTGGCAGCATCTTGAAGTCCGGGTTTGATTTCTCTGCGATCACCACTTTGTCATCGTCCTTTCCTTTAAGTCCTGGGAACCAGAGTGCGAAGGGGACACTTCAACTTTAAATCTAAGTGAGGGATCACTTAGCGCGTTGTCGTAACAGGTTTGCGGAGTTTGGAAGGCTCTGTTTTGTTGTAACCGTGAGTTTTTGAGTTGTCGTGTTGAGTTGTTGTATTGTTTTAGCGTATCGCTTAATTCATTGCTGAATTAAGTATTGTGTTTCGACTCAATCGAGCCGGAATCAGATGTGATAGCGTTTTATTGTGTTTTAGTGTATAATTTAATTGTTACATTATTGCGCTGGGTTCTGTTTCGGATCGCATGCGGGTTGGCTTAATTGTGGCTAAGTTAAATCCGTACCGTTCGTTCGAATAGTAGTCAGCGTAGTGTGTTTTTGTATACTGTAAATTTGGTGTGAATTAGTTCAATTGGCTGAATTAATTCTAGCGCTCGATTTGGGGTCAAACCGAGTCATCACTTGTATCAGTGTTATTTTCTGTGTGAGAAAAGTGTGAGAAAAATAAAGGCTTATTTTTATTAAACAGGCGTGTAATTATTTTACCTCGATTATACATTATCTGGGAAACATCTTCGAGCAATCGAAGGTCAATTTTACCCAACTGACTGGACTAAGAATCAGCACAGTACATAGATATTAGGGGCCAAACATTTACTAGCAGATGGCTATGTATTTAACAGTAAAAATGATGCTCAGAACAGAAATAAAGTTGAAAAAATCATTCAACCTTATCATTTGTACATACCATAACATTTGAAAGTGTTTTAAAATGTCCACTGCAAAAACAATTTAATATTTATAACTGAAAAACAAATCTATTGTTTTAAAGTTTTTTTTTTCTCGTTTGTCGTGATTTAGTTGTTTTTTTTTGTATTTTCTTATTTATTTCGTTTTGTTTTGTTTCCTTTTCCTTTTCTTTGTTGTATTAGTGCTTGAACGGGTCATGTTAACCTGATGGTTGCAAGATTGGTTCGGGTTGGTGCAGGTTTGCATTTGTATTGAAACTTGGCTCATCTAGCACAGGTCAGATGTGTTGGATATTTTACGTCATTGTATTAAAATTATTGTATGGTCACGTGTTGATAGGTGGTGCTGTCGCGGTATATAAGGTCGCAAGCCTTAACCACTGGCCACTTGTGATATTTGTATAGAACAAAGCGGATTAAAAACATTTATCTAAAGTCAAAGTCATTTTATTTATCCAAATCTACAACAATTGGTAGCAGATAGGATGGTTGCTAGATCCTAAAAACCTTTGGAAAAGATTTGCTGATAAATAAAAATTTACCAGAAGGGTTTCACGTGCGATAATAAGAGGAATCGACGGTTCATACAAGGAGAAGAAGAAAACCACGCGGTAATTAACAAAGTTTGATTTTTGACGTAAAAAATGGCGGAAGAGAAAACAAAAGAAGTTACGGGGCTGATTGACGTGCCAAAATTAAAAGGATCGAACTATGTAGTATGGGCCTGCATCATGAAAAAGGTCCTGAAAGGAAGGAAACTATGGTCAATGATGGAGAAGAAAAGTGATACGGAAGATGCTGAAGAGAAATCAAAAGACTATGACAAAGAACATCAAAAGTACATAGAAT
This sequence comes from Stenotaenia linearis, assembly GCA_034700445.1. Lineage (NCBI taxonomy): Eukaryota > Metazoa > Arthropoda > Chilopoda > Geophilomorpha > Geophilidae > Stenotaenia > Stenotaenia linearis. The sequence goes on along the minus strand of JAQIXT010002322.1, from coordinate 6,478 downwards.
GGGAAGCCAAGAATGGTGGTGCCGGTGCAGTCATCATAAGTGCGTGTAATGATGAACTAAGAAATCGATACGCAAGAATCGAAAGTGCGTATGAACTTTGGGACACCATAAAAAAGAATTTTGGATCCAAAACCTAATTGGTTCAACACAACGCTGAAGAAGCGTTATTTTCGATCCGTCAAGAAAGAAAAGAGACAGCAGAACAGTACATAAGTAGAGTGCAGTCAAAGGCCGACCGTTGCCTGGAATTGGGGACAGAGATGAACGCACGACAAATTGCTAGCCACGCGATGAGAGGCTTAAAAGATCCGAGATACACGACCGATATAAAGATTTTGAACGGGCGCGAAAATCTTACGATTGCGGACGTACATAATGCGATCGATAGTGAAGAATTCTAAGAAAAAGAACAATCAAGGACAAAAAGATCGGAGAATGTTTACAAAACGTCAAAATTTGAAATGACGTGTTATAAGTGCGGAAAAAGAGGTCATGCAAAATCGGACTGCTGGTCAAGCGAAACCGTCTGCTACAATTGTGGGGAGATGGGACACATCTCGACCGATTGTAAAAAACCCAAAAAAGAAGGAAGTTTTCGTGGTCGAGGACGTGGACGCGGACGAGGAACGAGAAGAAGTGAAAAAGTCAACACCGTGTTTGTAAAGAATGAAGATTTTTTAAAAATGCCGTACTTACGTGTGACGTGCCACATCACAAAAGTACGTGAAATTGTTAAAATTTTTAAGAAATTTGAAACGGAAGTCGGTACTGCGAAAGAGAATTCTGCGTTGAAAAGTGAGGGTTGTGGGGATGTTAAAATTTATACAGCCGATCAGGAAGTGGATTTAATAATTCGAAACGTGCTGTATGTAAAAAATATTGAGTCGAACATTTTTAGCATTCCGAAAATCACTGATTGCGGTTGGAAAGTGATTTGCGATGATAAAATGGTGGAAATTACAAAGAATGGACTTAGCATTTTTGGAGTCCGGATTAAAGACGCGTACATAATTAAGACGGTTGGGCGCAAAATTCAAAAGGAATTTATTATGAAAGTGTCGGAAAAATTGTGGCATAAGCGTTTGGGCCACACAAATTTTGAATTTATTAGAAAGATGAAGAATGGGGATTTTGTTCGAGGACTTGATTATACCGGAAGTTGTACTGAGCTTTGTGAGAGTTGCGTAAAAGGGAAGATTACCGCAAAACCCCATAAATCGATTGATGAATTTCAATCCGAGGCTGCGTACGAATTTTTGCATTGTGATTTGATCGGACCGATCAAACCGTGTACTGAAGGAGGCAAAAATTACGTACTTACGATTGTGAATGATTTTACGAGAAAAGCAACGACTCGCTTATTGTGTGCTAAAAACGAGACAAAATTGGAATTAAAACCACTGATCACGATGTGGGATCGAGAAGGAGAAAATGTCAAAAGATTTCGCTCGGACAATGGCGGAGAATTCTTCGACGGGGAATTACAAGAATTTTTTCAAGAGAAGGGGATAAAACATCAATTCACCACAGCTCGGACACCGCAGAGTAATGGAATTGCGGAAAGGTTTAATAGAACGATTATCAAATGTGCGAGGACCATGATAATTGATGCTGAGATGCCTTCTAAATATTGGGGAGAAGCAGTTTTGTGTGGGACTTTCGTAAAAAACGCTTCTTTTAATTCAAAAATCGGGATGACACCGATTGAAAAATTGACCGGAAGAAAGCCAAATGTAAAATTTTTTAGGAGATTCGGATGTCGAGCGATTGTGCCAATTCCGTCGGAGAAACGCGATAAGATTCAAGCAAAAGGAACGGAGGGATACTTTCTTGGCTATGCAATTTCGAGGAAGGCTTACCAGATTTACGTGCCTGCCTGGAAAAGAGTCAAAGAAACTTGGAATGTTGTATTTAACGAGGAAATTAATGGATACGTGAAACGACCAGAAATTGTGGAAAGTGAAAATTATGATTTTATTCGGATGTTCTATGACGATGAGGAAGTTGAAGCGGACGATACAAGAGAGACACGAGAACCGGAAACTGAAACGAGTACGGGTACGGGGTGCGAAATTGAAGGAAGAGAACCGGAAGTAGAGGCGGATATGGAGATTGTTGAAGAATTTGAAAGAATTACGGAGAACGAGCAACCAGAAGTGATCGAGAATGCGGAAATACAGATCGAAACGGTTGAAAATCACCAAATTGTCGCACCGGAAGTGGAAAATCGGCCGAAGGGGAGAAAACCGGGATCGACGAAGGAAGTTGTTGCGGAAAGAAACCGATTAGAACGAAGAGAGAACGAAAGGATGCTTGTGGAACAAGGAGTGCGGAGGTCCGATCGAAACAAAGAATTGAACCCGGAGAAGGCGTTGTACCTGAGAGATGACCCAGAGCCGAGAAATTTTGAGGAAGCGCAGAAAAGCCATGACTGGGACAAATGGAAAGTTGCGCTGGAAGAAGAGATGGAATCAATGAGGAAACATCAAGTTTGGGATCTCACGGAACTTCCGACGGGACGACGTGCGATCAAAAGTAAGTGGATATTTAAAAAGAAAATGGGGCCAAATGGAATCGTAGAACGATATAAAGCGAGATTAGTGGCGGTCGGATATTCTCAAGTGCCATTTGAGGATTATAATGAAACTTTTTCGCCGGTTATGCGTGGCGAAACCTTACTAAATTTAATAGATTTTGTGGCGAGGAGGAATTTAATCGTTAAGCAGTATGACGTGGCGACTGCGTTTTTGCATGGCAAATTAGAAGAGGACATTTATATGGTGCAGCCGTTCGGATATACGAGAGGAAGTAATTTAGTGTGCAAATTGAAGAAATCATTGTACGGGCTGAAGCAAGCGAGCCGTCAATGGTTTGAAAAATTTCGTGAAATTTTGAAGAAGAACGGATTTGTGGAGTCACCGAGCGATCCTTGTATATTTAAAAAAACGGTAGGACGAAATTTTGTATTTTTTGGGATTTACGTGGACGATGTTATTTGCGTTACGAACGATGAAAAATTTGAATTGGCTGAGACTGCCAAAATCCGGAAAGAAATCGATTTAAAGGATATGGGCGCGATTAAATATTTATTGGGTCTGGAATTTACGAGAACGAAAGGAGCGATAAAAATTCATCAGACCGGATACGTTGAGAAATTATTAAAATGTCATGGATTAGAAAATTGCAATCCAACTCCAACGCCTTTGGATCCGAATCAAAAATTGAATAATCGCGAAGAGAGCCCAAGTACGGATTCGACCGAGTACCAATGCGCGATTGGCCAATTGATGTATTTGGCCACACACACGAGACCGGATATCGCCCATGCAGTTAGTGCTTTATCACAATTTGATCGGGAGCCACGAGTTTTGCATAGGAACGCAGTGAAGAGAGTTTTCCAATAACTGAAAGGTACGAAAAGTTACGGATTAACGTTTAATGGGGATACGAATGGATTGATCGGATTCTGCGATGCGGGATGGGATCAATCCCGAGATCCGAAATCGTTTAGCGGTTTCATCGTGCTAAACGGGAAAAATGTGTTACACTGGAAGTCTGGGAAACAAACTCGAGTGGCTGGATCGACGGAAGAAGCTGAATTGAGCGGGTTAGTGGACGTAATTAAAGAAATCAAATGGACGAAGGAAATATACGGAGATCTGGGAGAGGACGTGAATTACGAGATTCCATTACGAACTGATAGTAAAAACGTTCTAAATAGAGCAGTAGGAGGAATCGAAAGGAGAAAATGGTCAAAGTATCTGAATCATCAGTTTTATTTTGTTAAAGAGGACGTCGAAAAGGAAAAATTCAGTTTGGAACACGTTCGGTCAGAGGAAATGATAGCTGATTTCCTGACTAAAGCGTTAAGTGGTTCCAAGATCAAAAATAATTTGAAACATTTCAATTCATTGTAGAATTTTATAATTTTCGGAATTATGAAGTATTTCGATGTCAAATTAGGATTTTGTGTGTGTGATTTTTTTTGTATGATTTTATTTTTATTATTTTTGATTGTAAACAATGGCGCAAAATAGGGGAGATTTGTTGGATATTTTACGTCATTCTATTAAAATTATTGTATGGTCACATGTTGATAGGTGGCACTGTCGCGGTATATAAGGTCGCGCGCCTTGACCACTGGCCACTTGCGATATTTGTATAGAACAAAGCGGATTAAAAACATTTATCTAAAGTCAAAGTCGTTTTATTTATCCAAATCTACAACAAGATGGAGGTGCCAACTCATCCCACAATTAACCTGAAACCCGCGGGTCCATCTTTACTTACAAATGTCTTGGTATTTACAAATAATAAGGTTGAATGATTTTTTCCAACTTTATTTTCTGTACTGAGCATCTTTTTCACTGTTAAATCAAACATGTAGATCTTTGGTTAAATAGCTGTCTGCTAGCAAATGTTTGGCCCCCAACATCCAGGTACTTTGGGGTTTCACACACTCCGGTGGCAAAATGCATAACAATACAAATAAGTGCTATTACCACAATGTTTAGTTAATTTTAAATTCTATTTTTTATAGGTGTGCTGACCCAGAATGTCTTAAAGGGTAAGCTAACAGATTTTTTATTATGCACTCAATAAATCTAAAATTTATATTTTAGAAAAACAAAAAATATGACTGAAAATGAAATAGATTTATTCAATGAAGTAATGACGAGAACCAAGATCATGTATGAAAACTGGAAAGGAAAAAAATAATCACTAAAAAAAAAATCACAATTTTGTTTTCATAGACACGGACTAATACCATTTAGTCTAAAAATTATCAGTAATCGTTTAGGGGGGAGACACAGTAGAGCTGAAGCGATGAAAGTCGTTCATTCATTCATAAGGTAAGTTATCAGTTTCAGTTAAAATTTTTTCTGAAATCTTGAAAATAATATTTCTTTAGCTGTAAAACTCGTTGCACTGTAATTGGATTGATACCATTTTATCAATTGCAGAAAGTAAACTTTGATCTAAGTAAACTTATCCCAGGGATGAGTGCATAAAATTTTACGAGTGACATTATGAAATTGTAAAATTAAAGAAAGTAGTAAAATATTCAGTAATACTGTACATTATAGCTGGTCAGTCGTGTGGATCGTTCAAAGAAATTGAAAGCAAAAGACACGTTTTAAAGTGTATTTTTAGGTGATTTATGCTTTTTGTGAGCATTTTGGGTAAAAACGCGAGTTGGGCTTTGCCCCATTGCTCGTATGACTCATGTTTCATGAGTCAAACCATTAAGGGATTAGCCAGGTGCAAGGTTTTGGCAAACTCCTCCCACCTTGCAGCCAGAAAGGATACCGGGGATCACAAATATCCCAGGTATCGAGAATGGTCCAATCAATTCTCATAGAGAATTGACCAATCGTAGCAATCCAAGTCCCCCGTATCCTGCCAAAGGGAATAAAAGGTGAGTCTCACTCTGGACGTTTTGCCACTTTGGAATTATTAGTCACAGTTTTTCTTGTGTTCACTCTGGTCGAGTTACTCCCATTGTGAACCTGAGATATCATCTTGCTCCACACCAGTTGTGCAGAGGGACTCCATTCTTATTGTACATCTTGCCACGTGCCAATCGCATACAGAGGGACACTCTGTCTTACCTTACTTTTGCATAAGTAAGGAAAGATTTTCTCTTGTCTTGTCTCACTGCATTCAGTCAGAAGAGACCTCAAACCCAGGACTTAAGTCGCCAACGTGCAGTGCGCTCGTGACACCCAGAGCCCTCGCCACCTTTCGCATTGCGATTCAACAACTTTTAAGCAAGCCGTACAACCCCTAGACAACCAGTCCAAGGAGAAAACTACAAAAACAACAAACTTCATGTGAGATGGCATGTTCCTGCCATCTATGATGAGGTCATCAGCAGTTTCCTGCTGATCACCTGACTTGACCCCCCATCCTTTCATTTGATATATAAGACATCCTATTTAGATAAATAAAACATTCAAGTCGTAACACTAGAATCCTGTGGTCCATTTCCTTTCTTACACTTCAACTTTGGTGATTATTAGGAAGACCTTAATATTCTTGGATTTCTAATGTGACGTTAGAAATCACCTTTTACTATTGTTTTAAGCCGTTTTACTTAATTGTTTAGCTTTTCGAGTGTAAAAACCCAGAATAAACATTTTGTACCATGTAATCTTGAAACCTTTAGTCCCATTTCTTTTGGCCATCGCTTTGGCTAATTTCGCGCAAATTACAAGTTCTTATCCTCGCATCGAGGGTTTAGAGAATCAAGTCCCAACAACGCAAGAATGGAAAGCCGAACTGCCGAAAAATGATACGAATTCGGAGAAATGCACAGTTGTAGATGACAAAAACGAAGATGGACAAAACTGTTGATTATCTATATATATAAAAGAGAAGTGGACTCTGTCTGTCCGTCCGTCCGTCCGTCTGTCTGTCCGGGCCGTAATTGGTCGGATCAAAGTCACGTGACGACGCGAAATTTTAAGGCCCGATC
>JAQIXT010002321.1:0-11292 GCA_034700445.1 Stenotaenia linearis | reverse complement strand
AAAACCAATAATTTACCAATGAAAACCAATAATTTACCAATGAAAACCAATAATTTACCAATGAAAACCAATAATTACCAATGGAAACCAATAATTTACCAATTGGGACCAATAATTACCAATTGAAACCATTTACTGACCTCCAATTGGTGTACTAGTGAATGGTTTCCAACTTGTTTAAGTTGAATTAATGGTTTCCACTTGGTTTTCAAATGGTAACATGTGGTTTCTATGAGTTTTCATTTGCTTTTTGTCCAAATTTCCTCATGGAAACAGACCAATTGTTTTTGTATTAGGAAAATGTAACTTTTTTGCATATTTAAGGTCTAATGTATAAAAAAATATTTTTAAAGTTATTGAATATAGTATAAAAGAGTATTGGTAGTGTTGAAAGACTACACTATCAATTGATTTAACCAGCATTTGTCCAAAATAAATTTTTAATGTATACTTAGAGGTTAAAATTACCCAAACATTTTCTAATTTTAAATTTTAAACTCAGTAATGATTAAGTTTAAAAGACAACGGTTAAAAACCTAATTATTTGTTTCGTTGGCTATTGTGATCAATTGGTTATTGTGATCACTTTGGATGGATCCTAAAGCGGGGAGCAACATGCCGTCGAAGGGATTTCTGTCGACGGGATTCCCATCAAAAATGAGTCACAGGAATCCCATCGAAAGCGGGTGATGGGATTTGCGTTGACAGGAATCCAATCGACAAGATTTTCGTCAAAGGATTCCCGTCGAAAAACAAGCCAGGAATCCCGTCGAAAAAAGTTGTCACGTGATGTCGCAAAAACAATGCCGGTATAGTGTGCCAATTATCACCTGACCACGTTTGTAAAATTTTCCCCAAAAACGGCTTAATTGAAGTTTTCCAGGTTAGGTGGGGGTCCAAGGGGTCCCAAGGGGTCCCCTTGTTAGATAAGGATGGTGGGACAGCGATTCCCACATTCAATTTCACCGTTGTATCACGGGAATCCATGCCCCCATCCTGAAGTGGGGAGCATAGTGGCAATATTACATCATAAATGTGCTGTTGGGATATGTAATCTTTGTTATCAAATCTTTGTTATGTACTTAAAGTGTATTAATTTTATATCCATAATGTCTAATTTTTTAATAGGGATGCTTTTATATCTTACTACTAGAAGCTTTATTCTATTTTCAGCATGATGTTATGTTCGATTCTAAACAAAATTATGATTAGACTGAAAACCATTTTTATAACGCTCTTCGTCATTCTGAAGAAAGATTTACATTTTTTGAGATTAAGATAAAGTATTTGAGAAATAACAGTTATTTATTGATGTTTTTGTTTAAGGTTAAAACTTTATTCAGTTAAACTTTAAGTTGTATATTAATTTTTTTTTACAATCTAACATCACATGTAATAAAGTTACCAGTATATTTAGCTTTTATTACATACATGATTGGGGGCATGGATTCCCGTCGAAGGGAATCCCATCCAAGGAATCCTGTCGAAGGATTCCCGTAGAAGGAATCCCGTTGACGGCATTCTTGTCGATGGGATTCCTGTCGAAAATAAACAACGAGAATGATGGTGGATCTTTTTTACAAATTGATATTTTTACGAATGGCTTCGAAAAGTGCAATAATATCCTGATGTGACTGCCAGTGACTCACAGGTCGGTACTGTCTGTCGTACCATTAGGGGATTGGTCACTTAGATGTACCAGAAGTACGTGAGCAAGCCGAGTTTATATTGTAAGGCCGAGGGCACCTTGCGGAGAGAACTCTTCTGGTGTACGAGCACGCAACATGTTCGTTCTCTGCATGTCGACGCCCGATGAAGCCTGAAGGTAGAGAGATGGTGTTGCGGGATGCGAGTGACAATACTGCGGGCCGAGACGCGAGGTAAGCCATCGAAGGGAACTTTAGCGTTTGGCCCTGCCGATGCTCCGGCATCAAAAAAGTGAAAAACCAACATTTTAACTCTTCAAATTCAAATTAAAGTAGGAAACAGACCATTCCCGACTGATTTTTTTAAAGAATTGAATTAAACAGTTTAAAATGAGTAAATTTCCTTAATTTCAGTCTGGCCTACTGTTTAGTAAATTTTCAAAGTGGAAAAATGTCAAAAAACCAATATTTTGACACTTACAATTTTTCACTTTGACATTAATTATAAATTGCCCCAGGCTAAAAATCAGTGGAATTGTTTATTTTAACATGTTTTTTCATCGAAAAACTTGCATTTGACATTTTTTGACTTTGAAAATTAATTACAACTTGCCCCAGGCTAAAAATCAGAGGAATTGTTTGTTTGGAACTGTATTATTATCCTAATAAAAATATGAGAAAAATTTGTGAAAATCAATAAAAGAGTGAGTAAAATCGAAGAAAAATGACCAAAATATGGAAATAATAGGTAAGAGTTGCCCGAAAGAAACAATAATTGGCTAAAAACAACAAGAAATCAACAAGAATTGGTGAAAATCGACCAAAATCAACGAAATGAAACAAAAATCGGTGAAGGAAGGAAGGAAGAAATACTGCTTAAGGTCACAAGCGGCTACTAAGGCCATACGCGACCTGTCACAATAACAATAAATTTACATAATTCAACAACTTTACACAATTCAAAATATTTACACAACAGTAAATTTTAACAAATATAACTAGTGTCACACCGAATGAAGTCAGAGACAACCAATGGAATAAAAACCAAAAAGAGGAAGGAAGGAAGAAATACTGCTTAAGGTCACAAGCGGCTACAAAGGCCATACGCAACCAGTCACAATAACAATAAATTTACACAATTCAAGAACTTTACACAATTCAAAATATTTACAGAAAACTAAATTTTGACATATATAATTAGTCTCACACGTTAATACCTCCAAATCAAGTCAGGGACAACCAACAAAACAAAAACGATTACCCTTTAACCCTTTAGATTACCCTTTAACCATTTTAGATCAGTGTTAACAAATTACAAACCTTTACGTAATTTAGCCAAACACTCACGGAATGAAATTAACGATGATTATTTACGGTTTATTGCAAGAAAATCCCCTAAAACAGGTTGAAGAAATTGTAATAAACCATCGTAGCTTGGTTTCGATACAGGTGTGGAAAATTAATTTCCTTATTAGACTTGTTAAAAATTATTTACATCTGTCAGTGTGACATGATTTCTGACAAAGAGTTTAGAAGGTTACAAACACGTATAATGGAAATAAAGTTGGATGTATACTAAAAAAAGATGGTACTATACGGTTATGTGGAGACTTAGGACTACAGTTAATCCAGCTGTTCAACCTGATCCCTATCCGCTTCCAAGAATAATGGATTTGCTTGATTACACAATTCAAACCTCTCCATTGGGAAAATGGCCAATATGGTTTATTTTACAAAGTTGGATGTAAAGCAAGCTTACCAGCAAATTCCATTAATTCAACGTTCAGCCAACATAGTGGCAGCGAATACACATCTTGGATTTATGGCTGTCAACAGGTTGCCTTTTGGAACTTTCCCTTCATCGGGAATATTTCAGTGTTTAGTCGATGGATTATTTGCAGGAATGCAAGGAGTCTTAGTATATCAAGATGACATCTTAATAATGTCCAAAAAAATACAAGACCACATTGATGCCCTTCACAGGGTCTTTGACAAATTATTACACTCTGGACTTCGCTTGAGTCGACAGAAGGGTACTTTTGCAAAAACAAAAGTACATTATCCTGGATTCTTGATTTCATCGAGTGGAATCAAGCCATTACCAGAGAAAGTGAAGGTCATCGAAGAGATGCCTCCACTCAGACAAAACTGATGTCAAGTCTTTTCTAGGACTCGTTAATTTTTACTCTTCTTTTGTTGCACACCTTGCGACAATAGCCGCTCTCTTTATGATCTTCTGCATGATGACCATCCATGAGAATGGACAGCGGAGCATGACCATGCTGTAAAGGAATTGAAGACAGTTTTAACATCAGACTTGTGGTGCCAATTTTCGTACAAATCGCCACCGTCATGTCCAATTTTTCCTATTTTTCTGTTTTAATTTAATAAAAAATCTATCGCTCTTCAAATTCCTTACTTCTCGTTTCTTGTTTTCACCTACAGGTGCGTGATGACTCATTAGTCATCACTTCTGCAGGTGCACCCATGGGAAGGAAGGAAGGAAGGAAGGAATACTGCATAAGACACCCATGGGAGGAGTCTGACCAATTTCCCATTGGTTCTTTTCCAATGGGCTCGTCACCCCCATTGGACGGCCCGGTATCCACATCCTATCCTCGGTATCCACCAAGATTGTATATAAAGGGTCGTACCCCTTTATTCTGGGCCTTTGCTTGTTTTGAACTAAGATATGATATGATGCGATATGGTGCAAACAGGCCTAGGGCAGGTCTTGAGACGCTTACTATAGTGTCGAGGGACCCGACAAAAGCTACAGTCTTGCTGCACCTTCTTTAAGGTGCAGAGGGACCCGTGAAAGCCCCATTTTTGCCTTGCCTTACCCCTACTTGGGTAAGAAGGGACCCCCGAAAGGTTTTAGCTTATTCACCCCCATTTTTGGGTGAAATAAGCCTTCATTTGTGAGCGAGAGCGATCAAGAAACTGTTTTCCATCGATAGCCCTACTTTGTGTACAAACCGTAAAATAGCTCTACTTTGGGAATTTCGACGGAAAACGCGAGAACCGGCTGCCGCGACCGACGCTCCCAACGCGACATCACCGTACGACAATTCCCGTCGACCAACAGTCGATCGAGAAAACCTCTCCAAAGGGACCGGCTGACGTGTGTAAGGCTCGGCGTAGCGACACGATATCGCGCCAGGAACTAAGGAGAAGAGGAGCAACCGATCCAAGAAGCCTTCAAGTTCCAACTCAACACCATGAATAAGGCCCGGCGTGGCATCGCATCGTGACGACAAGGAACCCTCAGTAACTTCAAGGAATTAGAAAACCCTAGACAACCTACCATAGCAAGAAATAAGGAAAGAAACTGATCAACAGTGAGTAAGAAGAAACAATTGTAGCCAAGCCTACAATTCCCATGTTTCGCAATTTACCAAACATCCACACGCTCAAGTTGCGATGCAACAATTATCTTGAAGACGAAATTTTAACAGAAATAATCACTTACTGCCCAAAACTTAAACATCTCGATCTATTCCAGTGCATAAACATAACCGATGAAGGCGTTCTCTCTTTAGAAAGCACAAAGGTAGAATATCTCGATCTTACAGATACATTGGTAACAAAGACCGAGGGCACTAGAGCTCTCTCCAGCACCACACAAAGTGAAGTACCCAGGGGGAAGAAAAAGAAGGAAGGAAGGAAGAAATACTGCTTAAGGTCACAAGTGGCTGCAAAGGCCATACGTGACCTGCCACAAAATCAGTAAGAAGCACAAATTACCAAAATGTTAACAATACCAAAATTCTCATAAAATACAAATGAAAGACAACCCAGCAAAAACAACTCAACCAACACATTCACACACTCACATAACCACACCCCCAAACACTCAAATACGACCAAAAAAACCAGAAAGTTTAAGGAACCTAAAAACAGGCGCAAGATCAGCAAAATCATTTATAATGTCCAAAGACTGCAAAACATCACAACCAAAACACTGACGTCTAAAATGCCGATAAACAGAGCAGTCCAAAAGGAGGTGATGCAAACTCAACTCGACATTATCACGAGAGCAAACAGGAGGTGGACCCCATCCATCAAGTGCCGATGACTAAAGAGACTGTGACCTACCACTTCCTCCCGACGAGAAGAACGAAAACTCGACTCCCATAAACACAAATTCGGCTTTAACGAGAAAACAAACAATACGAATAGAAAAACCGTGACCCCAACTCAAAACACCAAAACACTGACATCTGAAATGATAAGTACAGCACTCCAATAGTAGGTCATTGGTACCTTATGAACCAAAACCAACACCAAAAAAAGAAGTAAAATTTCCATGTGTTTATACTAAAATTGCCAAAACCAATTGCAAAACATGTGACCAACTAATACTTCATGTAAAAGTGCATTTGAGCGTGTTCCAATGGAGCGCGGCGTCACCAGCGCGCCAAAAGTCCCGCTTGCGCGTTGGTCCCATTCGAGCGCCGATAGTTCCATCCACGCGCTGTCAGGTTCCATTTGGGCACCGAAAATAAAATTTGTGAAATTTGTGGAAAATGGATGAAGGGTCAATGATATCATAGAGTGGGGGGACGGGTAGGGGATGAGGGAGAGGTAGAAGAAGGGGTAGAGGAAGAACCAGAGGAACTATGGTTATTACCGGTGTCGATGTAGGGGAAGATGCTATGGACAATCAGCATCAACTGTGCCTCGATATCGAGGCACAATTAGAACCTATGTAGAAATGCAAAGTACAAGTGATGAAGAAACAATCTCACCTCCCAAACGACAAAGTGGAACAGATTTTGTAAGCCGATGGGACGGTTTACAAATGTCAGATCTATGACAGCAATGGAATCCCAACCCAATAATCATCGAGGAGGATAATTTTGACATTGTAACTCCTGATGATTACTATGCTGCAACGCAACAATAGACTCAATGAGCGAAGAAGAAGAAGAAGAAGAAGAAATACTGCTTAAGGTCACAAGCGGCTACAAAGGCCATGCGTAACCTGCCACAAAATCAGTAATAAGGACAAATCAGCAAAATGTTTTCAATATCAAAAGTCTAACAAAATACAAATGAAACAGACAACCCAGCAAAAACAACTCAACCAACATCTATTCATACACTCCGATAACCACACCACCAAACACTCAAATACGACCCAAAAAACCAGAAACTACTATTTCAGACAAAAAATTAGCCTTAAAACGAGAAATGCAACTTCGGGGCAATGAATTGTGTTCGGAATGATGATTATTAATTGCGAAATGCATTTTTAACACTGAAAAAATTGGAATCGAAAAAAATAATATTTAAAAAATTCATTATAACGAGGTTCGACCTTATTTTTTATTTGGTTGTACAAATCAAGTTTTGCTTTTAATCATTTTGGTGAAAAGTTAGAGGGAAATCTATCAAATTATAAAGAAAACTTAACTACTAGGATGCATTTTTGAATATTTCTCCACTTGACATTAAACATTATTAGTAACAAAACACGATCCAAAGTTAAACAAAATAATCAGGTTTCTTCACATCAATTCCATAGTCCTTGAGCGCAGGTGTAAGATCTTCCATTGTCAATTTGTACCTTTTATCTTTCTCACCCTTCTTTGAACTTTGTGCAGATCTTCGCATCTTACAATGCTGTAAAGCATCATTTGCAATATCGTATAGAAATTTTTGCGCAGCTAATGAAACAAGCCGAACTATTCTGGGATCTGCAGTTTCAAATCCAGCAGAATTTAGATATTGAGTTGTGATCGCATCAGGAATCGTGGGAGGATAATCTTCTAACTGAGAAACAAAATCAGTCAAGGAAAGATTAGTGTCAGAACTGTTTCCAGTTGGTGTCTTCACGGAATTCTGTGGTGTCGTTGAATCACGTTGAATCATTTTGTGGAGGAGAGTCCAATCCTTCGATTGCGCCATGTAAAAATTAAGCAAAATCGCAAGTTAGGCAATTACAATTACAAGACGAAACTTTATTGAACTGACGAGACCTTTTATAAGTCTTACAAACTATCCCAGATAGGGTCAAGGCTTGACTAGTCACGTGATAACTCGTTACGTTATAATCAAAATGGCGGCGATGATGCAATCGGGCATCAAATCGCTAGATAGCGCCGCTACTCTAGATTGGTAGAAATAGTGATATCGGTTACAAAATCTTATCAGGTAGTTGTGCATCAGGAATATGTGCATTGATGAGATCAATAACTGGTGTGAACTGAATTCTGTTCGGTTGATGAGGTCCCTGCCTAAAGAACTCAGTTACCCAAACGGAGCCACACACAAAGGGCCGCGAAAAAGAGGGACAATACAGCAATAATGCATTGGCTGTTTATTGCAGATACCATAGCATCCTCGTTTCAAGAAGATACACTTTGCAAGACCACTTGCATGGTCAAGAGCTGTGAATCAGGCTAACAGTTGATTAAGAATCAACGAAATACTAAATATTTTTGCAGTAGAGATACTGTAACTACTAACAATAATTAATCTGATTCTGATGCTACTTGTATACAGAAAGAGAGTTTTGCTTCCAAATTTGTGAGATCAGCATGACACAATAGTTCCAAAATTATGATCTAATGATGAAGCAGTGGTTTATTAATCGCATTTCAGCAACTTTTAAACCAGACTGTTGTAAAAAAAAAAACAACTGACCCATTAGAAACTTGGAAAATACTACAGCTAACTTATCCACAGGGCCGTTTAAGGTCCATTGTGGCCCTCACAAGCCCGAAAATTAAATTTTAAGTCAAAATTTTTTCCATTTTCTGGAAACAATTTTTTCGATTCAGTTGAAAATTTTGAGAAGTGATTTTTGCCAGAAAAAGAGCAACAAACTGCGCCCCTACAAAGATATGAACAAAAAATAATTTCTATTTCCATTGAAGACAATTAATTAGAAACAACTATTTTGCTCTTATTTAATGTGTAAAAGAGAAACATTGCAAAATAATTAAAGGAAAAGAAAACTAAGACCATAAAACCATCATAGAATCCAAACTAATTTAGCATCGTAAGGAGTGAAGTGCCCAGGGAGAAAAGATTTGGATTTGCCCTTCTAGCCACCGAACTTCAATGACTGAAGAAGAGAGATGAAAATCAATGCATAAAAACGACCTGAAGAATAATAAAAACGTTTCCCTAAATGAAAAATCATTAGATATTAAAGATTGAATTAAAGAAGTATTTGAACTATTGATTAGTGATAGTGAAAACAATGCTACATTCCAACATTAAATAAAGATTTAAAAAAATTAATAATCCAAAACCAATTAAGAATAACAAACAGCAATTTGAAAAATATCACCAAAAAACAAAGAAAGGTCACAAAATCTTAAAAATCATTGTTGTCAATTATAACCACAGTTTAAGAAATCTTTAAAGCAATTTATTTTGGAGATACAGTAGCACAGTTTTTCAATAATGCATGAACAATTTAAATCCTTCAACTAGTTTCAACTTTGATAAAAGCAGCGTGTTCGAAAAATATTTCGCATTAGCCTCATTAACTCTTTTCTCGGCTGCTTGCGGATTGATGATTTCTGGACCCTGCAGAGGCGTGAATGCAATACTCGACGCAGTTCCTGACATTTGCCTCTGACAGTTGTACTTCATCCATACACTTGCTGCCTTTGCAAATTTTTCTGCAACGTCTTTGAAATCTGAACTTCGATTCTGCCATGAACCTGTAATGCACAAACACGTCTAGTGCCGGATTTTCCTATTGACCAAAGTTGAAACTGTGAAAAATCGTTCCAAAGTTTATATTGATTTCATTTTGCTTAGTTTTAGTTTAAATTAGTGATGCACCGATACACAATTTTTGCCGATTCCGATTAATCGGTATCGGCCGATTCAGGATCAAACCGATACCGATTAATAATTTTTTTAAATTGGAAATACTCTTGTAGTTTTGAGTACATTTTGCAATTATATTGTAGAATCTGGGAAAAAACTTGAATGCCAGACTGGTATCAGGTATTTTTTCAATTTTTATAGAGGGGGATGGCTTAAAACAATTCGGTCACGTGACACATCGGAAATTGTATATAAGCAATTTTTACAATTTAAAATTGTCACGGTCCGGTAAATCGCAACTAATAGCGCTGTCAAGAGATGGCGCTAACTCAATGTAAACACTTCTATTTCTAGATTTTGTCACTTGGGCTTACCTTTAATTAGTCATCCCTTCCTGATTGAGTCATCATGAGTGATGTGATTGGGAATTTTCCACTCACACAATTCAACCCAATAGTGGTTTGACCCACTCATTAACATTCAGAGCTTTCTTAGTCAATCTAGACCAAGAAAGTGTTCTTTTGCACCGAGCTTCTGCATGAAGCAGTGGTCCTTGTGAGTTCCTTGGTACTATGCTGAACAAAGCAGTTGTTTTAATGTGCAATTGATCCAGCCATTTATGTGTGAGTATTGGCTATGTCCCACTTATGAATGGCTTCATATTCTTTTCATTTATCCTGGATAATAAGTGTTTTAAGTTGCCCTTGTTCAGAGCCATCTATAAACTATTTAGGTTAAGTGTCGGTTGACATCTTTTGTCAAATTGTTGTATTACTTTGTTGTGCCTAGTTTAAGCCTTTTGACATGTGTTGTTCATTGCATGTGTTATTCCTTGCATGCTCAGAACAGTGCATGCTACCTTCAACAATTGTAGCCAAGGTTTCTTGGTAAGATCATTTCTCTATTAAAATCAGTGTTTGCTTTGCTCTCATTCAACTCACTTCACTTAGTCTAAGATTAACAACTAATATTTAGCTTGGTACCTCTGGCACTTGGGCCAGGGCCTACTTTGGGCCTCAGGTCTGTTTGGACACCAGAGAAGAGGCAGCCGGGACAGTTTGCTCCCCTGGTTGCCTAGGGACTAAACGCGTAGAGATTTAAGCTCCACCTGTCGCGGTTAGGTTCATTAACTTGCTTTTCTTGTATTCGGACGGAACAGCCCTATTACTGAAGTTTGTTGAGTTATTGCGGTTTACCCAACTTGTGCTCCTTCTTTGCGTTTATTCTCGATAAGCATTTATTTCATGGGAATTTAGATTCTTAGTTGTTAGCATAGGTAATAGTAAGTGATAAGTAGTTCATAATAGCACTTTTTACTTGGGTACACGGTGCCTTGACGTGCACCACAGCACTTTAAAATAATTTGGCTGTTGCATGAACGCGGCGAGTGTTAAATTTACTCCCCTGTAGCAGTTTCTCATATTTCGCGCTGCGTAGCCCACACATCTTTAGTTGACACGACTTCTAGGCTTGACCAGTGCCGTGGGAACAAAGGAAGGACGATATGCAGCTGGGCATCCTGACCACGTATAACAATACCTGGTTTCTTTGTCTAGTCGACAACGGCGGACCTTTCGACACACGCACGAAGAAGAAATACTGCTTAAGATCACAAGCGGCTACAAAGGCCATACGTGAAGAAGAAATACTGCTTAAGGTCACAAGCGGCTACAAAGCATAAGAGAAGAGCTTTGAACAAAACCAATATGAAAAAATGAAACCAGTGACTTCAACTCAATTGGAGGCACCAAGCTCTTGAGGAGGAAGGAAGGAAGGAAGAAATACTGCTTAAGGTCACAAGCAGCTACAAAGGCCATACGTGACCTGCCACAAAATCAGTAAGAAGCACAAA
>JAQIXT010002320.1:0-11293 GCA_034700445.1 Stenotaenia linearis | reverse complement strand
TCCTCGCTTTTTAAAGCGTCGCCTTTAATTGCCATTGGTTGTGCATTATCACCGCAACCTCTCGGACCCGGTGCCATGTGTTTGATACTAAAAAATTTATATTACTGTAGTCAGGGTGTCACAATAAGAGTAAATCCTCACCTTTTCATCGATACTTTTGCCGAAATTATTCGACCATTCGCACTCAAAGCCGAAGTCAAATCTTCATTTGTCCCTGGATGATACGTAATCGTAATATCCACATGGTTAAAAATGTAGTAGGTGTTCGGAGTGTTATATCCCCTCTAGCGCCATAAAAAAATAATAATGCAATTTTATGTTTTAAAAAAAACGCAAAAAACTCTAAAACTCTCTTACGCTCAACACGCAAGCGTATTTCTGCTTGCCGGCTTTATTAACGTAACATCCCATGGGAAAGCCAGTGGCACAATAATTAGATCCTCCTTCTGCTTTATAGCACCAAGTCACTGGCATGTTGTCAATAATCCTTTAAAATAAATTAGAATAGTTCATTTTTATGAATCAATTAAATTCATTAATCAATACCAATGATGATAATAATTCATGGCCATTCCTTTCTTCAGTAAAGAAAGTTTAGCGGCAGATTCTTTGCTGCTGGTGTATTTTTTCGTACATAACGTATCGCAATCTTTGTCGACTCCAAACGAAATCTACAAACGAAGCGAAATATCATGACGTTAATTACATGATCTCACGAAATGACTTCATCGTAAAGGAACCTTGTAAGGTGAGGGTCGAATTCGCTCTCCGAATACTACCTGACCCAAATTTTCGACGGGAGAATCGCTTTCATCTACGGTACAGAAGTCGAAACTGAAATATTAAAACAACATAAATTACTCGATTTAAATAATAAATTTCATGGCCATTCTCACTGATGGTATTCGTATGGAATTACTGATTCCTCGCTATCTAGTTTGTTTACATATAATGCCACTGTTGACTGCAATAAAAAGAAATTACGTTTACAAGCGGAGAAACGGCTAAGCCTAACATTGCTCATACGCCAACAGTAACAATAATTAAAAAGTTACCTTGCAGTTTTGCGATTCGCTTTGACAGTAATTAACAGGTGCTAAACCAGGCAGATAAAATGCAGTGGATAATTCAAAAACTAATATAAACTTAACTACAAGAAGCACCCTTGAGAGACGCGTCATCTTTACCCCGTCACACGCCTTCTATACACTTTGATGACAAACCTAATTCTATCAGTGAAAGTTTGCAGTGAAAGCGTTGTATGAATTAAATCGCGTATCATTCGCCCTCGCCATCTATTGACATTTCCAGAAATTGAATACTCCTCGCCGATCCCCCTACTCTTACTTCCTTCTATAATTTAAAAATAAAATAAAAATAAATACAGTCAACTTTTATTTTTTTATTTCAACAAATTTCCAAAAACAAAACAGTAAACAATAAAGTAATTAAAATAATTTACAATTACAGTCAATTATTTTATTAGGAAGCATGACATTCTCCATCAGTTGTCGTGAAAACTTTCCACCACTCTTCTTTCGCTTTATCTTCCATGATGTGCAGATATGAAAGCGACTATTGTTTCACCAAGAATGATAATGTGGTTTCACTGAATACAACAATAGAACCAAAATGCAATATCCTTATTGCTGGAAGAAGTGCGTTCTGAGGAAATCCGAGTCATAACGTATGAGAATTAAATAAATTGTTTAACCTACAATACATACCTTAAATTATTATTAAACCTGGAATATATCCTCGTAGGCATTCAACTACATGATTTTTAGCCATTCATCCGAGGTTCTGGAGTGAAATCCCAACGGGACGACCATTTACTAGGCTTTTAAATTTTTTTTTAAAGAATTGACAATTATTTATCGTAATACCATTATACCAAAAGAAATTATCTTACCTTAAAAATTACAGAATAAGTGTAAGTAATATTAAGACTTTCTCCACTTTTTAACGCTTCGCCTTTAATTGCCATCGGCTGTGCATTATCAACACAACTGCGAGGGCCACGTGCAGGGTGTTTGATACTGGAAATAGACATTATATTTTAGTCTTTTAATTTAAATAAACGTGAAATACCGACCTCTTCCATATTACTTTTGCAGAAATGATCAGCCCACCCATGAACCTCGAATTCTTATCTTCGTCCGAAGCAGGATGATAAGTAATCATAATATCCACATGATTGAATATGTAATAAGTATCCGGGGAATTGTAAACTTTCTAATAATAAATTTAAAAAAGTAAGTTTTTATTATTTATTATTATAGCGCTTCTTACAGTCAATAGACAAGCGTGTTTTTGTTTGCCAGCTTTGTTGACGTAACAGCCCATTGGGAAACCCGTGGCACAATAAGGATTATCTCCTTCCGCTTCGTAACACCACATCACTGGCGTATTATCAATAATCCTATAAAACAATTCAAGTTATTTTTTCTAGTTAAATTAAGTTAAATTTATACCAATGATGGTAATAATTCATGATTATTCCTTTCTTCAGTACCGAAAGTTTAGCCGCCGATTCTTTGCTGTCGCCGCTGTATTGCCGAGTGCAAAGCGTGACGCATTCCTCGTCCACACCAAACGATATCTGTAAGTAGTAAATTGCGGTCTCGTGATGAAATTATTTTATTTTCCAGTTTACTTTGTAAGGTAAGGGTCGAACTCGCTCTCCAATAAATACAGCCTTACTCGCACTTGACGAATTGTTTTCATTTACACCGCAAAAGTCGAATCTGAATCGTTGGAAATTAAATTAACAATTAATTACAATTATAGTAAAAAAAAATCCTTACTCGTGATACTCGAAAGGAAAAACCGACTCTCGATTATCCAGTTTCTTTAGATATATTTTCACTTCCGACTACAAAATGAAAAAAAAAAATTAGTAAATAAATTGCGTTATAATGCAATTAACAATTTTACTGTGCAATCGGTTGTTTTGGTTCTGCAATAATTAACAGGTGCTAAACCAGGCAGATAGAACGCGTGGTATAAATTAACAAACAACAGAAATTTAACTACAACAACAACAAACACGGATAAACGCATCATATTCAAACCATCCTGCAATGCAGCGCGAGCGCGCATACAGCTAGAGCGTTGTACGATTTAAAAGGCTAATAGAGATTTTAATTACGCCATCTATTGATGTTAAACAACTTAAACATGGCTGCTTGCATGTGCGACCAATTTTTAAGGTTGGTATTTTATTCGGAATTTTACATTCTTTGAATATTAATTTACTTATCAAATATAACAAATTATTATTGCGCGTGTTGTAAATTTTGTCACTTATTTTTAATTCATATTTAAGGGACGAATACAGAAAACTGCTGTTAAATGTGAAAAGCACTATGGAAGGACTATTGGCGAGCCAATTATCGAACGTTTGGAACACTTACGGTGGGTTGACACGATTAGGAAACGACATTCATAAAATTCTTATGCATGGAATTCGTAATTCGGATGTAAGTTTGAAAATTAAAGCTAAAAATAGACACCAATCGGTCATGATTGTGTGTACACAATTTTATTTTATCATTTATATACTCCAGGAAACAGCTGATTACTGGATTTTTTTCGGTGGTCTGCGTGTGTTGCAACCGACGTTGGCTCCCGCATTAGAGCGACACCGAGTCACGAGCGATTTCTCGACCGTTGGAAAATCGTGGGTTTTAAAAAGTCTGGAAGAACACACGCTATCGAATCAACTACGCATATTATTGCAAGATACAGCCCATTTAAACTTTTGTTATCAAGGTATGATATGGAGTTTAAATTTTGTTTGTTTAATGACACATTGCTTTGTTTGTGTGTTGTGTAAACATTGGAAATTCCACATTTGATATTTATATCTATAAATCATGATTTAAAAAAAAAATAGATTCAGCATTTATTCGCCAAGAAGCATATTCATCAGCATTTCTGCTGTGCTTGGACGCCGTAGAACAAAACAATTTGGCACTTCTGGCTGAAATCGAGCCAACTTTGGTATAATTATCAATTATCGATTACAAATTGCTTCGTTATTAACGAATATTTTAATTTCTAAACAGCTTATAAAGCCTGAAGTGACAATCGGACATAATCGGACATCTTCACTGCCAATAAACGAAACCAAGCACTGTAAATGTGATTCACATCGATCAAATTCTATAAACAATTTTCAAACGTCACCGTTATTTTCTTCGTTGGAAACTTTACCAAAAGAACAGTTGAGTGATAAATTTAAGGGATCGAGTAGCTTAAAACGGACTTGGAGTCGAGACCGAGAGTTTACCCACTCGCGCATATCCAGAACGATTTCTCTCGAGGAAGGAAAATTAAAGAAAAGTGATTCGCATTTTACTTTTAGAAGCGATTCACATTTAGGACTTGCGAGCAGCTTGAAAGAAAGTCACTTGATTTCTGTGATCGAACCGGTTAACACAGAAAATAACGCCGAAGATGAAATTTCACCCCTAGAAATCAAATTAGATTTAGTTGATGACTCTTCAAAATCGAGCGATAAAACTGTCGTGACAAATTTTGAGCCAATTTTTCGAACTAAACAGCGGTCGGAGAGTTCGTCGTCGTACGAAAAAAGTAGCAATCAACAGCTAAAAGATAGCTTGAAGCTTTGGTGGTCAAAATTGAAGAAATCACTGAGCGATTCCCAAATCGACACCGTTAAAATATTAAGTTACAAAACTCTAGATTCGGATTTCCATCAAAATCGTAAGGAAAACGCAAAAACATCAAACGAAACCCTAACTAGTCTTTCCGAAAGCATCTTAAAAGTCGAATATCCCAAACCGGAAGCCGCAAACTCGAGTTTGAGTCCAACGAAAAGCAAAATAATGAAACGTCGACACGACAGCAAACGAAGTGAAAAAAGCGAAAAAAGCAACGACAGAAACGGGAGCACCGTCACGTTGTGTAATGTGGAAACGACTGATCCCGTATCTGAAGGAAAAACCTTATCAAGTCAAATATCAACCGAGGAATCAGAAGATCTCGTTGATTCATCCGACGTTTCCTTCAAGAAATCGATTAACGCCACGAAAACAGCACCTCGGTGGCTGAGTCATCAGAGATCGAGATCAGACGTGACGCCCGTGACTGGAGATCGACACTTCACTGTGTCGTTGGAATTTCCCAAAGCAATGACTATTCCGAAAAAAAGACGTCAGAGTTTGCTAGAAGGAGGTTATTTTAGAAGGAATATTATTTTAAAAAAAAGATAAGTTTAGTAACAATTATGTTTTAATAGGCAGCAGCATAATTTCACCCGTGACCGAATGTTCCTTCCCTCGACCTGCGAAAGGACAATCGTTAACCAGTTTTTTATCGTCCAACGATTTCGATTCTTGTGCCGAATTGGATCGAGTGCGTTTGTTATTTTAAATTAGCGATCGATATTAAATATTTTAAAATTAAATTGCAGGAAAATAACCATTTTAGCATATCCGAAGCGCTTATAACAGCCATCGAACAAATGAAATGGGCCGAAAAGATGAAACGAATGCGAGAAACGGAAGATGAAGAATTCGAGAGCGACGAAGAAATTCAGTACCTTAAACAACGCATTCGAATTCGGAGAGATGAAAGAGAGAAAGAAAGGAAGAAGACCGAAATAAAGAGACACAGCGTCCTATTGAGTGATGGCAGAACAGACAGTAAGAAATTCTTTTTCTGCCACTGAATTTGTATTAATTTTTTTAATATTTTTTATTAAGCTACAACTAGTGTGAGCCCATCGCCTTTTGGATCCCCACAGTCTTCTGCGGAGTATCCTGAAAGTAGTTCCTCGGACAGCATCGACGAACTCGTGTTGTCGGCCGACGAAGCGGATGAAACTAGTCAGCTCGTAGCGTTAAGAGATAACGGACTATCGTTATCGATGGCATCTTTGTATTCTGGTATTTTTTTAAATATATTTATGCGAAATTTGATTTATTAATTTGTTTTTATGTTTAAAGATGCAGATGTGCAGCGTGGAACAACTGCAGTTGGTCCTCTAAATTCAAATTTATTAATAAAAAGGTTTTTAAAATCGTATTTTCCTTTAAGAAACTTGAAATAAACGAATGAATTTCTGATTTCAGTGAATCGTCCACCGATAGCTTTTCGTCAACACTTTCGGCCGAAGCCGTTGCTTTATCATTGTTGAAAAGATTTCCCGAAAAACAACTTCCAAAAGCATCAGAATTAAAATGGCTCGTTTCAGAGCAGGATGCACCTCAGAGAGTAAAATTTAAATTTAGAATTTAAATAATTTAAATTGGGTAACGTTATTTTACATTTGTAGTTACTACCCCTTCCAAATTTTTGGCCTGTGCCTGCAGAAGAAAACGATAATATCAATGTAACTTTCTTGAATTAAAACTTAAAATTTTTGATTAATATTTTAATTTTCAGACCCGGTTTCGAGGAACTTTGGATTGGGCTCCACCTCGAGCGCAGATTATCTTTAATATTCATCCACCACCGCAGTAAGAAATTAAATATTTAATTTTGATTATTTCTATGTTTAAATTTTGATTATTTCTTTGAAGGCGTAAAACTATTATTGCAAAACAGAATTACAGATGTGCTGGCTGCAGCATGAAAACTGAAATTAGTAAGTAATACGTAACTCGAGCATTATTTTATTCTAAAATGCTATTTTTTTTACAGATTATATGAAACGTTTTCGGTATTGTGAATACTTGGGAAAGTACTTTTGCCAGTGTTGTCATAGCAACAATCAAGCATTCATTCCTGGAAGGATTTTGCGCAAATGGGATTTTTCGAAATATTACGTGTCCAACTTTTCTTACGATTTACTTAACAAAATGTACTACGATCCCTTGTTTAACGTCAGTGACATCAACCAGGGCTTGTACCGCCGGGCAAAAGCACTCGATCAAATTCGGGAATTAAGAATGCAGCTGTACAGTTTGAAGGATTTTGTGCAGACGTGTCGCCATTGCAACAGTCTGTGGGTAGATTTTGAAAAACATCCGGCGCATCTACTGAAAGATGTCGATGTTTATTCCTTATACGATTTGGTCCAAGTGAAAAACGGAGAAATGGCAGCAAAGTTAAAGAAATTAGTGCAGGAAGCTTTGAGTCACGTGAACCATTGCGAGGTAGGGTAATGTAAATAATTGATTTTATCGAATAACTTTTTTTTTGTTCTAGTTGTGTCAGATGAAAGGGTTCATATGCGAGATTTGTAACCGCAATGAAGTCATTTATCCATTTCAATTGAAGTCTATCGTTCAATGCACCAAATGTTGGGCGTGTTATCATAAATCATGTTACGTGTCTAAAAATGCAAAGTGTCCTAAGTGCAAAAGACTAGAAGAAAGGTGATTTACGCAATGGTTTTATTAGTGTTGAAAAATTGCTTCATGGATTTTATTTTTTACAGAAAACGACAAATAATAATGGAAAATTCAGATAACGAATTGTGATTTTATTGCGGATTTATTTATATAACTTATTGATTGAAAATAAATAATTTTTTTTGAATAAATTGTGATTTTATTGTGAATTTATTTTTATTACTCGGCATGACATAAAATGTCATGTCATTTAAATGAACTTGTTTTGGATCTGGTTTCGGGTCGGGTCGGTTTCGGGTTCCCTTTTGAAAATTCGCGGGTCAGGTTCGGGTTGTGACGCAACGCGACCCGACCCGACCCGTTCGGAGAGCTAAAATAAAATCAATGTAATGTGATCAAACTTTGATCACATTACATTGATTTTATTTTGCGAGCTAAATATAAGTTATCGCACGCACGATGAGTAAATATACAAAATCGTGTGTGTGAAATCAAATTAACTTGTCTTACGTCATGACGACGTAATAATTTAAATATTCAAAGATTTACACTTTGAATTTTGAAATTTTCTTTAGCGGCACACGCAATCGGCTACACATCGTCGTTCATAATACTCGAAATTTAGATTATAACCAACAATCACAAAACAGGTATAGTGAAGTCATTTATAATTCATAACATTTCGCCGTTTGTTAATTTAGTTTCGCATATTTTTTATTTTTGGATATTTTAAAATCGCATATTTAAATTTGCATATTTTAAAATTTTTATTTTTATTTTTTTTTATAGTTAACACCTTTTTGTTGGAGTTCGAATCAAAACAACAATGGAGATTTACACAATTGATCTTTTAATAAACAACAATCTGCGTCTTTACAATCGTCTTCATCAAAAGCGAACTGATCAGCAACTGTTGGGTCTCTAGCTTATATACTTCTTCAGCAGCAACCCAATAGTCACGTGATCTTACACTATCTAAACTATGATGGCGCGAAGTATTACGTCACACTTTTCTGTACGACGTTCTTCTGTAATGTGTAGTCGTGTCACACGCACTACGGTCAGTTCAAGAATGTCTTTATTCAGGTTTTACATATTCCAGGGGTAGGGTGCAACCCCCCCTCTTACATCACGTGCAGGTCGCGCCCCCTTACATCCTCCCTTTCATATTGAGTGGCGTATACCATTTAAATTATTTACAAGATAATTTACGTTATAAAGTCTTTCAAGTATTTTGGTGTTTTGATCTCTCTTCCGTATCTGGTTGTCGTGTGTTGATGTATTTCACTGTGGTTTCGATCGTGTTGTTCTCCGTTGGTGTTGTTGTGTGCATTGTTTGGTTGCTCCTCGTTATTTTGATGGTTGTTTTCGTCGTTTGATGTTGTTCTGTCATTTTGTGTTACATTCTTTGATGTTTCATTACTGGTATTGTAGATCATGTATTGTCGTTTTCTGATGTCTTCTGTTTCTGCGCACACATGTTCCATCTCTTAATTTGATGAACGATCTGGGACTGTTGTCTTCTGTTACGATTTCTCCATTTCTCCATTCGTGTCCAAAGAGCGCTGTGACTTTTTCTCCGACTCTTATTCGCGGTAGTGACTTTGCCTTCTTGTCGAACTGCCGCTTCTGTTGTAATTGGCATTCCTGTAAATTCTGCAGTTCCTCATCGCAGATTTTCGGCTCGAGCTGCTGGTTCGAGGTCGTTTGTGTGGATCTCAATCTCCTTGAGAATAGCATTTGCGCGGGAGATTTATCGAGGCCTGTGATCGGGGCATTTCTAAGCTGTAGTAATCCCAGCCATAGATCTTTGTTGTCCTCAGTGCATTTCCTAAGCATAGTTTTTATCGTTCTTATGCAACGCTCTACCTGCCCATTGGATTGTGGGTATCGAGGACTGGTAGTTTGTAGGTCAAATTCCCATTTTCTTGCGAATCGTCTAACTTCGCTGGCGCCAAATGGATTATTATCAGCAATGACAAGTTTTGGTATGCCATGCCGGGCGAAAACGGATTTCAATCCAATGAT
Source organism: Stenotaenia linearis (assembly GCA_034700445.1). NCBI lineage: Eukaryota > Metazoa > Arthropoda > Chilopoda > Geophilomorpha > Geophilidae > Stenotaenia > Stenotaenia linearis. Next base: position 1,940 of record JAQIXT010002320.1, on the reverse strand, counting down.
GACAGATGCGGCCGTTTTCGATGGTATCGTTATGACTTCCGGGAATTTCGAAAAGTAGTCAATTACGATTAAATATATTTTTCTGTTGTATTCAGCGATGTCTGTACCGATTTTGAACCATCGCATGTTCGGAATCTCATGTGACTTTAACGGTTCCGGTTGTTGGTGGGATTGGTACTTAGCACAGGCATCGCAAGCTAATCCCATCTCTGTGATTCGTGTGTTGATTCCGGGCCACCACACCGATGTGCGTGGGAGTCCTTTCATTTTGTGAATCCCTAAGTGGCCCTCGTGCAGCTTCTGTAATATTTCTGGGCGTAATGTTGTGGGCACAAGCAATCTATCGTTGTGAAAAATTAAGCCATCATTTCGTATAAGTTGTCGTGATCTGTCCAGTATTGTCGAACGTTGATGCTCGTTTGTCGTTTCGAGTCAGGCCAGCCTTGTTTCATGTATCATTTTAATTCTTGGAAAGTTTGGTCTTCATTCTTAGCTCGTTTGTAGCGTAGTTTCGTTTCGTCCGACATTGGTAGTGAGGCAGCCACATCGTGAATGGCTTTGATGTCGTCCGATTCTATACTGTCATTTACGTCATCATCACGTGCAGTCAGCTGTCGTCCATGTTGTAAGACCCGTGAAAGTGTGTCTGGAATGTTTAATTCCTTTCCAGGCACGTATTCCAAGGTAAAGTCATATTGTTGCATTTTCAGTCGCATCCTCTGAAGTCTAGGCGATATCTGGTTGAGGTTTTTCTTGACGATCGCAACCAGCGGTTTGTGGGCCGTTTGTGCAATAAAGTGATTGCCGTAAATAAAGTGGTGAAACATCTTGAATGCGAACACCAATGCGGCCATTTCCTTTTCAATTTGTGCATATCTCGTTTCTGCATCGTTCATCGACCGTGCGGCATACATGACCGGATGCCCACTCTGGAGAATGCATGCACCAATTCCGTCTTTCGATGCGTCCGCCTGTATAGTTATCGGTTCTGTAGTGTTGAAGAATGTCAGTACCGGTGTCACAGAGAGAATTTTCTTTACGTTCGTCATCGCTTGAATTTGTTCAGGACCCCACAAAAAGGGTACGTCATTTCGCAGTATCTGGGTGATAGGTCCCATGATGTTTGCAGCATCAGGTATGAAATGCCTCAGGTAGTTTACCATGCCTGACAACGCACCGTACTTGCTGCTTATCCGTTGGTTGGGGAAGTTCCGTGATCGCCTTTAATTTGTGTGGATCCGGTTTAACCCCATCTGCCGAGATTATGTGGCCAAGGTATTTCACTTGCGATTGTCGCAATTGTAGTTTAGCGGTGTTAAATTTAACATTTTTCATCTCAGCTCGTTTCAGCACTAGTCGTAAAGTTTCGTCGTGTTTGTCGTGGTTTTCGTCCGAAATGATCATATCGTCGGAAACCATATGAATGCCGTCAATGTCACCAAAGTTTTCTTCGTTCCATTGCTGGAACATTTCGGACGCACATGAAACGCCGAACGGTAGTCTGCGGAAGCGAAATCGTCCGAATGGCGTATTAAAAGTACACAATTTTGATGATGCAGTATCCAATCGAATGTGCCAGTATCCACTGACCTCGTCCACCACGCTGAAAACTCGTTTATTAGCTAGTTGTGTCGTAATATCGTCGATTGTTGGTATTCTGTAGTGTGGTCTCTGATTGCTGCATCCAATTCCGGGTTATCGAGACATAGTCTAAGTGTTCCATCCTTTTTCTCAACAACGACCAAGCTTCCGACCCAGTCCGTTGGTTCGGTTTCGACCGCCAATATCTTTTGTTTGACAAGGTTGTTCAGAGTTTCTTTTAATCGTGGTAAAAGGGCAATTGGCACTTTCCGTTGTGCGTGAATTTTCGGTGTCGAGTTACACTTCAAATGGATTTTATATTCGCGTTCGGACCGTCCAATACCGCGAAATACATGTGC
>JAQIXT010002319.1:0-11296 GCA_034700445.1 Stenotaenia linearis | reverse complement strand
GTGTGATCGGACGCCACTGGTTACAAGTTTCGGGGTTCTCAACCTTTGCAATTAGTCGTACAATGCCTTTTTTTTGTTTGTATGTTAGTTTATAATCCGAGTTCCAAACATCCGTAAGAAAGGGGGTGATGATGTCAGCGAAACATTTGTAAAAGTCGAGAGGAAGACCATCCAAACCTGGGGCTTTGCCGGTTTTTAGTTCTTTGATCGTTTGGGCAATTTCGTGTATTGTTATGTCTTTCTGGAGGTGCGTGATTGATTCGTCAGAGATTGGTGTGAGGTTCTTGAGGAATGCATCCCAGTCTGCATCGTTTCCATTAAATTTACTGAACTTAGTCGCGTAAAATTGTAAGAAGGATTGCTCTACTTCCGGGCGGTCGAGCCCCGGGATACGGATCTCGTTTCTTTTTCGTTCGTGCGCAATTACCTTGTAGACTCTTTGGTGTTGAATGGCCGTTTTGTACTCTGTTTCTCGACATCTAGCTTTGGTGATCAGGCCTTGGACTTTCAGCTGTTGTACAGCGCTTAGTTGACGTTTGATTTCTTCAATTTTGTTTGCATTGTCAGGTTTCGTTTTTGCATATTTCAAATCGGCGTACAGTTTGTTGATCTTGTGGTCTCGGTTTCGAGTCGCTTTCTTTGCGCGTTTTCTGAAGAAGTGTGCTATTCGTTTTTTGATTTCGTCCCAGTTTTCAGGGGTTTTCGCCATTGTTTGCAAGTTTTTATCCCAATATTTTCGGAAGTCTTTACAGAGTTTCGGATTATCCAGTAGCTGGGTGTTTAGTTTCCAGTATGTTGTGATTTTCTTATTTTTTGGCTTTTGGGATGTTTTTAGTGTTATCGTTAGTGCGTCATGGTCCGAGAATGGGGCGCTCATTATTTTGCAGTTTTCAATTTCAGGTTCGGCAGAAGCGGAAGCAAGCCAGTAGTCGAGTCGGGAGTTTCGTGAGTGTCCTTTATAAGTCGGCCCAAATTTGTCTCCGTTTTTGGAAGTCCAGGTGTCGAGTAAGTCAGAGTCCTTTAATAAGTCTTGCAGGCATTTGGAGCCTCTAAGGTGTTCCGGTGTTGTCGAGACTAAGTCCACGTTTAGGTCTCCTGCGATGAGGAAGTGATGGTCGAAGTCAATCGCGTCTCGGAGTTCATCGAAAAATTCGAGTTTCTGTGCGACCGAGTTTGTGGGGCCGTATGCGTTTATTATTTTGTACAAATCCTGGTTAATTGCACAAGTCGCTATTTGTAATCGGTGTCCCTGGTTCCAGACATCCTCGGGTGGGAGCCAGAACCAAGTCCAGTTTTGGGTCAGTAGCTCGAAATTTCGGATCGTGTTCAGATTGTTGAAATGTGTTTCCTGTAAGCAGATAATATCCGGATTTTCACGTTTGAGCCAGTTTGCAAGGTCGGTCTGTTTCCAGTAGGCGTTCAGGTAATTGACGTTGATAGTGGATAATTTCATGTTGAATTTGAAGGTTGGGTTGAAGGGTTAAAAAATCTCCGATGTCCCTGGGGGGGGGGGGGGGGTTGCGCATTTTGTGTGTCGATCATTGCGTTGGTACTTTCGTTAATGTTTCGGTTTTTTTTGTTGATCGTTTCGTAGGGGGTATCGTGATTTGGTTTCATTTTTCTTTATGGTGTTTTCTTTTTCCGGGATCTGTGGGTTTTTAATTTGCTCTTCTGGCGGTATATTTGTTTTTTTGGGTGAAGGTGAGTGTATTCGTTTTTTTTTTGTGTGTGTGGTTTTTTGGGGGGTCTCGGTCGGTTTTTCTTGTAGATCGGGTTTGTCGTTTTTTGGTATTTCAGGGTTTTTTGTTGGAGCAGTTTCGTTTTCTTCAAGAAGAATTTCATTTGGTTCGGTGTTGTCATTTTCATCAGCCGAGTCGGATCGATCTGTGTCGTCATTGTCGGAGTTTTCAGCAGGGGTAAGGTCAACTTTTCCTGGAAGCGTTGGGTTGGGCTTTTCTTTATTTTGATTTACGGGTCTCGGTATTGGGTTTTCTTGGAGCGCTGGGTAGGCTTGGTTATAAGTCTCCTTGAGTTGTAGTCGTTTTGCACAGGTCGCGGTCGTGTGGTCGTGTGCATAGCAAACTTTACACGGTTTCTTGCAAGCGATGCTTTTGTGGCCCGTACCGTTGCAATTGAAACACTTCTCAGTGCTTCTGTCTCCACTGATTCTACCGGTTGTTAAACCCGGGCAAATGACACGGGCGCTGCAACCTTTGATATGGATTTCCGAGGGAAGGGTTTTTGTTTCCATTTTCAGTCGGATTATGCCTGTTTTGATTTCGTCAATTATCGTTTCGTGTTCGCATGACAGGACTTTTCCATATTTGGCCATTTCTTGGTGTACGAGGGTGATGGGCATTTTGAGTACGAATCCTTTTACGATCACGTTACGTGTTGTTTGGAAAGGGCGTGAGATACGGTAGTCAGCTCCGTCAATTGTTAAGTTACCAAAGTTTAAGATGCGGTCGACATGGTGTTCGGAACGGAGGTAAACAAGATATCTTAAGTTGCCAAAGTAGTGAATTCCAGTGACGGTGCGCTCACCCTCATGGTCGGTTTTCCCTACTATATCGTAGATAGCGTTGATAATTGATAGGGGCGTATCTTTTGTTGGGGATTCAGGTGCGTGTACGAGAATTTCGGTTCTCCATTCAAATTGACGGTTTCCTCGTGGTGCCCAAGCATTTGCAGGGGTATTTTCATTTATTTCGTCTCCAAGTTGGGTGAAATCGTCTAGGTCTGTATTTTCGTTGTAAGTGTCATGGTTGTCGCTTTCCGGTAGTTTCGTAAGGGTTACGGTAAGATCTTGGCCGTTTTCGAGGGTCAAGATAGTTTCTCCGAAGATGCCACGTCGTCTTCCAACAATTTTAAACCCTTGATAAGTTTCCAAAGTCGAAAGTGGGTCCGTAGGTGCGGGTTGCGCGGGGTTGCGGAGTAAATCCGCCATTTTATTTTTTGGGGCGATCAAATTTATTTTTACGGCGATCGTACTTTAGAAATGATCCTGTGAAGTATGATCTCTGTAGTCAATCAACCATGTTTCGTTTCGTTTCAGTATCAGAGCGGGGGGGGTTCTGGGCAAGAACAGGGGTTTATATACAATTTTCCAATGCATTATGGGTAAGGAGGGGCAAATTACCTCATAAACCCAATCGTAGGGGTTTGGGATTAGCCAAACTCCAATGGGGCCAAAGGGATTAAATCCCTGAAGCAGAGACCTCTGCTGACCGTTGGTCCAACTCTGGACCATGCGTATCGTTAGGGTTAACTACCCTAAATATTTAATGACGAATAAAGTTGCACTTGAATCGTAATTCTGACAAGATATTTGGATTCTACGTATCCAAATTAGTGGGAATATTTATTGGAATCCAATAAATAGTAAACTCTTGAATTATTGTGAATTTAATGGGTTTTCAATCGATACTACTGTTGGTTACTATGGTGATGGGCGCAGACGACGCGCACTCGCCATTTCAACCGTCACAACTGTGGAATTCCCCAACTGGTGAATTCCACCGTCACCCACTTTCTCCCTTGTTTTTGCCGTAACACCGCCTCTAAGCCATCATAACTTGCATCGACTGCTACTGATGTTTCACACTCTGATTTGAAGCATTTCAACCACTCCGCGTTTTTCAAATTTTTAATCAAAATTCCCACCGCTTCCTGATGCTTAACCTCCCACCTAAATTCCACATTTTTCTCGTTAACTCATGTAGAATTTTGGCTTTCGCCGCAAAATTCACAATGAATCGTCTATGGAATCCCACAAACCCCAAAAATGAATGCACATCTGTCACAGAATTAAATTTTTGAAACCTATCCAACGCCCTAAGCCTTTGTGGATCCGGTTTCTTTCCTTCTTGCGACAAAATATAACCCAGAAATTGAATTTCAGATTGAAGAAGTTGACACTTCTTCAAATTCAATTTCATTCCTTTTTCTATCAAACCCTCAAAAGTTTATCCCATTTCTGTACCATTTCCTTTCCTTCCTTCCCTGACTGACCTAAATCATCTAAGTACGGTTTAGTCCCACCCACCTCCAAACAAACTCTGTCCATTATTCCTTGCCAAATAAGTGGAGATAATTTGTACCCAATAGGCATTCGGCACAACTCCATCAACCCATCCGGCGTAAAAAACGCTATTTTATGCCGGTCGCTCTCCTTTAATGGAACGTTATAGTATGCCATTACTATATCCCCCGTATTAAACAATTTGGGACCCTTCTCCAACAAAAAATCTGTGACCTCATCAATCGTTAGCATGCAATATAATGAAGTATTAACCCTCGCATTAAGTTCTCTCAAATCGATAACTGGTCGGAATGGTCGATTGGGTGATTTGGTTGTTTAATCACCCATATTGGGAAATTAAAACAGCTTTTTGATGGCTGACAAATCCCCAACCGTCTCCATTCTGTAATTTCTTTCCTCAACACCTCAACTTCCCAATTGTTAAACCTCCTAGGCTTAACTCTAATTGGTTCCTCAGTTTTGAGCAGAATTTCACATTCCTCCCCCACACATAGTCCTAACTCTGTCGTGGCTATATTGAATTTCTTACCTGTTGTTACCTTTGACCTAATTAATAAAGAAAACTTATTGGTTTCCTAATTCAAACCTAATCTTTATTGAACTTAAATTGATGTAAAATTGTGAAGGAATCACTTCATCACAATTTATTTCTTTGGAGCTATTGCCCAGGGAAAATCTATGCAAATGTGAGGTTTTAACCACTCAAGAAAGCCTAAAAACGTTGGAGTTGTTGTGATAGTGATCACAACAATGTCTGAGCGTTTTAGTGTTAAATTGTAGGCTTGGATACAATTGTTGAAGTTTCCTTGGTTTTTTGGTTTCTTCCTACTCACGGTTGATCGGTTTCTTTCCTTGTTTCTTGCTGTGGTCGGTTGTCTAGGGGGTTTTCTGTGTTTTCCTTGAAGTTCCTTCTGGGTTCTTCGTCGCCACGCTGCGATGCCACGCCAGGCCTTATACGTGGTGTTTGGGTTGGAACTTGAAGGTTTCTCGGATCGGTCGCTCCTTTTCTTCTTAGTTCTAGGTGCCCTGTTACACTGCTTCGCCGAGCCTTATGTGTATCATCCAGTTCCTGTGACGTTTGGAGAGGTTTTTCTCGATCGATTGTTGGTCGACGGGAATCGTCGTACAGTGATGCCGCGTTTAGTGCGACGAACGTGGCAGCTGTTCTCGCGTTTTCCATCAAAATTCCCAAAGTAGGGCTATTGATGGTTTCTTGAGCTTTCTCGCTCGTTTCTAAAGGCTTGTGTCATCCAAAATTGGAGGTGAACAAGCTAAAACCTTTTGGGAGTCCCTCCCTACCCAAATGGGGTAAAGCAAGACAAAAAATGGGCTTTCGTGGGTCCCTCTGCACCTTAAAGAAGATGCAGCAAGACTGTTGCTTTTGGCGGGTCCCTCGACACTATAATAAGTGTCGCAAGACGTGTCCTCATGCCTGTTAGCGGGTCCAAAACAAAACAAAACAAAACATGACATAATATCACAATTGTAACAGGCAAAGGCCCAGATTAAAGGGTTGTGACCCTTTATATACCTGTCACTGGGATAGCCAGGACAGGATGTGGATACCGGGGACCGTCCAATGGGGAGCAAAAGGGCCATTGAAAGGGGCCAATGGGAAAGAGGTCAGACTCCTCCCATGAGTGCACCTGCATAAGTGTTGCATCTTCTTCGCAATTTCGTCGCGATTAAGGAGTCATCACGCACCTGTAAGTGAAAACAAGAAACGATACGTGACGAAATTGAAGTGATCGATTTTATTAAAATAAAAAGAGGAAAATAGGGAAAATAACAAAATTGGATGTGACAGTGTCGATTTGTGTGAAAATCAGCACCACAACTCCTCCCCCTCACTTAAATGTGTTTTTTCTATTCAGTAAAACACCCCTCAGCTCATCCTTAATGTCTACTGGAACTGAAGCTTCCACCTTCTCCAAAACTTCCTCCACTTCTTGCAGAAACTTCACATCCTGTTGGATGGCAAATAAATTTTTGCAATAGTTTTTCTCCCCTTGAAATAATTCACCCAAAGCATAAGTTGATTTATCTTTTATTGAATCATTTTTCACACTCTCCACACCATTCTTGACTACATAATTCAATGTTTTTCCAAACAGCCGTGCAATTCGCTCATCGTCGTCCTTACAAAATACAACATCCCCATCTGAATTGGTAACCCATGTCAATCCCGCTTCTTTCCTCCAATCCGTGCCAATTATCGCCGGATGTGGAGAGTTTTGTACCACAAATGCGTCCGAAATTAAGGATTGCATTACCCCTATAACTAAATTCAAATCCACATTTCCAACTACTCGCTTATTCCCATTGGCTGTCTTAATGAAATCCCCCTGAATACTCGGTCTGACCTCTAACCCTGCCTTAACATACAATTGGTCGACCATAGTTACATTTGCTCCTCTGTCCATCAACACCTCCATTTCAACCCCTAATTCATTTATATTTGCATCAATTAAAGTTAGCCCGTCCACAATAGATTTAGTTCATACAACACAAAGACTTCTTTACCGTAGGCTGCTTCTTGTCAGGCTTTCGAATCGAACTTGGCGTCGAGGTCGTCGCTTTCCGCTTCTTCTACAACTTTGGACAATGGTATGAAATGTGCCCCTTTGCTCCACACTCAAAGCACGTTATTGTCGACTTGTCAATCTCAGCGCAATACGTCCGAGCCCATCCCCTCGTGTTGTCAGTCCTCGTACGTCCCGGTGTAGTAGGTTGTTCGGCCTGCTTTGGCCCCATCTGTACCAGTTTCTCGAGTTTCGCCGTCGCATTGAAACATCCCGACGCCTTCTCCTTTTCGTCGCCCAACTTGAACTCCTCCAACTGATCGATCTCGCACCTGAGTTCAATCAAATCTCTAGATGCTGTAAATCTGTGCATCTTGAACGATTCCCGTCTTGCCGGATTTCTAATTCCATCGATTGTCGTAGCGATAGAGCCCGCCTCCGAAAACCCAAAATCTCCTTTCGTCGCGTCAATCTGTCCAAGCTTCGAAACAAAATAGGTATCTGGTCAATGTTTCTGTTGGAGCTTGTGTCCGTTGCGTGATTCCACGCCTCCAAACGTCGAAGGAAACCACGTTCTTAAAATGTGCCAAAATGGCCGCCTTCCATTCCAACCACGTGTTGAGTTTCCGACCCTCGTATCGCTGCCAGTCTTTTGCTTCCTCTTCAAAATTAAACACGGCCGTAGAGATTTTTGCCCCATCCATCCATCGACCTTGCGTTGCCACACGCTCGATTGACGCGGTGAATTCGCCCACACTTTCCTCTCTCATACCTTTATATTTCTGTATCGTCTGCGTTGTATCGATATCTTACCACACATTTACAACTTGCCGGGTGGTCGAATTAGTCCCACCTAGGGCTTTTGTCCCGGGATTTCTCGTCCCGACTTCCCGGGAAATTCCCTCAAATTTTTAATTCCCAAATCCCGGGAAATATGTCATCATTCCCGGGAATGAAGACATTTTTTAAAAAAATTCCAAAAAAAATAAATATAATTTTAAAAAAATAAAAAAAATTAAAATAAAATTAAAAAAATCAAATAAGCAATCAAAAAAATCAAAAGAAAAAATCAAGAAATAAAAATCAAATAGGCGATCAAAAAAATCAAAAGAAAAAATCAAGAAAAAAAAATCAAGGAGGCAATTTTATTCGAATCTCAATTATAAATATAAACTAAACAGAACTAAACAAAAGGTAATTAAATTAAACAATTTCAAGACGTGAATTTAACATATTTGAAGCAACAGCAAGCCTAACACAAACCTTAACCTGTTATTTAATGCTGTGAAAACTTTAAAGCCAACATCCACAGAAAGTGAACGAATTTTCTCAATTGCTGGCAATTTTGTCACAAAAATTTGTTCATCATTAAGTGATGAGTTCATTGATTCTCTGTGCTTTTTACAAAATCATCTTTTAAATGAAAGTCTTGAAATTGTTTAATTTTATTACCTTTTGTGTTGTTCTGTTTAGTTTATATTTATAATTGAGATTTGAATAAAATTGCCTATTTGATTGATTTTTTTTATTTTAATTTTTTTGATTGCCTATTTGATTTTTTTTTCTTGGTTTTTTCTTTTGATTTTTTTGATTGCTTATTTGATTTTTTTTATTTTTTTGAATTTTTTTTATTTTTTTTTGAATTTTTTAAAGTATATTTCTTTTTCCCGATTTTTCCCCGGATTCCCGGGAAAAGGGCTAAAAATATCCCGGCTTCCCGGGATAGCAAAAACCCTCGGGAAACCCAACCCCTAGTCCCACCCATCAAATCGATCATTGACGTACCAGTTTCAATCATACTAATCTCATCCTCTTTTGATTGATCATTGTCGGCCTGGAATTTCCGCACATTGTCGGCTAACAAAACTTGCACGAAATCATCCTTAAGTATGATGCCATTGATTTGCAATCCCGTCTTTTCGCACTCCGTTTTCAAAACTTGAATTGTTGGTAAGTTAGGTTCAAAACCGCCGTTTCTATTGAACACAACACAGCTTGCATTGTCGCCATCTCGTCCTCTTGAATAAAATCCGAAAATTCAGAAATGTTCGCAAATACCAACAACTATCCGCCTATCGCTTCTTTACGTCCACGTGGTCAATTGCCTCCGAAATCATGTCTGAAAACGATTTCGTCCTTCCTCCAACTGAATTTCGCCCACTCCAACTAAACTCCAACTGAATCTGCCAACCCCAACTAACTTCCACCAACTCCAACTAATATTCACCAACTCCAACTGAATTTCTCCAACTTCCACCAACAAGTTCTTATGCTAGGTTCACACCTGACGTAACGTAACATTAAATTACCAAATTAAGACTTAACTGTAACTTGAGTGTGTTCACACTTGCCAGTTGCTTGTTGTTGAAATTGACCAATGAGATAGCTGCACACAAAGTGGCGTGTCCAGCTTGAAGCAAGGCAGTTGCTGATTGGCTGAACGTAACATGAAATGTTACGTTACTGTTTAATTCAACTCAGAGTTGAATTAGCACTTAAGGCACTTAGTATCCCACAATGCACCATACGTCTATCTTAAGTTACGTTATGGTCAAGTGTGAACCCACCATTACAAGTCCAACTGCGCCAAGTAAGGACATAAGAAGACATGTACGCGTTTGTATTTCAGACAAAAGACCTTTATTTCCACTTTTAGCCCCCTTCGTATTGTAATTAATATGTACAAGTGACGCCCTCTATGCTAAAAGGATAGCCAATTAGCATAAAGAGCCAAAAGAGCCCTGTACGTCCACGTGACGTACGATAGCGCTAAAGCGCTCTACCTTACAGGTTCACGTTGGCATTTAATGTTATTTTGCGATGCAAAAGTGAATATTAAATGATTGAATGAAAAGTGAATGGTAAAATGAAAAAGTAAATGAAAAATAAATGATAAATTTTTGAAAAAGTTTTGGGGAAAAAATTGAATTGGCCCTCTAGGATTCCATACACGTGATCTAATACGTAATCCCATACTCCTCTTCGCGACTTCCTCAAACGCCATAAGAATCCAAGATGGAGACATCTGTTATTGACCGGACAACGGTCTCATCGATTCCCCGATGACTTTTTCACATTATCTTCACTTATGTGTTCCTGATCCATGCAAAAATGGGCAGTTGCTTCAGCAGGCAGAGCAGCCCGAGCGGAAGCAAGCCGATTAAGCGGCCGGATCCTCCGCATGTGTATCCGATCACTCCGCAAACGGTGACATCAAACCCGGGACCGGGTGGAGACACAAATGGCCCCGCAGCGAACCAAATCGAACAGCAATTGGTTCCAGTAGAAGAACCGTTGTCGATGACTAAAATATTTGTGGCTTTATACGATTATGATGCCCGGACCGATGAGGATTTGAGTTTCAAGAAAGGCGAGCATCTCGAAATTCTCAACGATACTCAGGGCGATTGGTGGTTCGCTCGTTCGAAAGCCACGCGTCAAGAGGGATATATTCCGAGTAATTATGTGGCCAAGTTGAAATCCATCGAAGCTGAACCGTAAGAGTTGTCGTTTATGTGTTTTAATGTTTTTTTTTTCTCTCTAATACACAAATTCTCTCTTTTTTTTCTTTTTTCTTACGTGAAATGCGATTTTTTTAGGTCAGCGGTCGGCCATTTTGTGGTTAAATTGTAAATACACAACAAAAATCAGTTTGAAAATTAATAAAAATTAAGTAGAAAAATCGAGAAAGATTGTAAATTGAATTTTAGGGTTATTATATCCTTTTTTATGGATGAAAATTAGTGAGGTATAACCTTGAGGAAGTTGTTTTCAGGTAATTGGGTTAGGGTTAGCTAGCTGTGTACCCGGATTTTCGTAGTATTTTGATTAGAAATAGAATAAAAAATGATTTTTATTAAAATCTAAAAAGTAATGAAATGATATTAATAATGTAAAACTTGATATGGAATTGAGTCACAGTACCATGGAGTACTTAGATGAGTTGTTTATTTCCTGTATGTCCTCAATTGCATTGCACAATACCATTTTCTAATTGTTCACTCATTCAGAGGTCAAATGCTTGGCTGACCCCCAAGAAATTCGATTCAAATCGAGGTTATTTTGTAATATATCTAAATAATTTTTTTTTTATAATTCCACATAACTCAATTGATGAAATTTCATTTTTTTATTCTTAATTTTAATTCCTAAATTCATTTGAATGTATAAGCGAAGTAAGTCTTCCTGTCGTTCATTCCTGCTTTCTTAAAATTTTTTTTATGTTGATAAATTGTAGTATATTTTTCCTTATTACTCATATCCGCGGTGCAATGTCGTAATTGTTTTCATTTTCTGTGTTTTTGTGATTTTTTCAGATGGTACTTTGGGAAAATCAAAAGAATCGAAGCTGAAAAGAAGTTACTTTTACCTGAAAATGAACATGGAGCTTTTCTTATTCGAGATAGTGAGAGTAGACGGAATGATTTCTCCCTCTCGGGTACGTTTATCGATTTTAATGTATGGTAATTATTTCAGGACAATTTTCTGTAGCTATTAAGTCATCAATTTCCCATAATGTTTAGCATTTAGGAAATTGTTGGTGGCAAGACAACAAGAATTTGAAATGCATATATGCAATTGGTGGATTTAAAGATCTGATTTTATTTCTACTTTATTTCATCAAATAGAAGCACAGCCAGATTTTGGCATTTCCATTTGACGTACGTCAAGTTGGAATATCATCTCATCCAATGTAATTCAAAGTTTAGTACTCTTTAGTACTCTGTTAGTA
>JAQIXT010002318.1:0-11300 GCA_034700445.1 Stenotaenia linearis | reverse complement strand
CAATAACCGAAAAAATGATTACAATAACCGATAATTTTTCAATGAAAAAGTACCATCCGGTCTGTACTTTGTAAAAGCGATCACATTAACCGATTGATTCCATTAACCGTGATCACAATAAGAGTTGTCTACTGTATTTAAAAGTGGAAATTTCAAGAAAATTTGGCCAAAAAGTTTAAATATGCCACAATTTTGAACAAAAAACTGGAATTTCATAACAATTTTTTTCCACAAAGCGAAATTCTGCATCTAAAACACAAACTTTATGTTAAAAATGCAAAAAGTCAACAAACCTTTCTTCAAAATTAAATAATTCATCAAAACATTTCTTAACAAACTGAATTTTTTATTTAAAAAAAAAAGATTAAAATTGAATTTAATCCAGACAACTGTAAAAGTTTCAACACTTTTTCCCATCCCAACAAAAAATTTAACGATTTTTTCGACTACTGACACGCAATACAAATTTTCCCATAGGATTTCCCACAGAACCTGAAATTTAAAAATTTGGTCATAAAAGTTTCAAATTTGTTCTGTTAAAGTGAAATTTTGTTCAGAAAATGAAAATATTGTTCAGAAATTTCACAAATTCCAGAAAATTTCCTTAAAATTATTTCAAAAATAAAAAAAATCTGAAATTTTGAAGAAAAAAAACGAAAAAATTTAAAAAATCCAAAATATTCCACAAAAAAAAAACCAAAATTTAACTCAAAAAAACTCAAAACTGAAAAAAAAAATCAAATTTTGATGGTTTTAATATTATTTTTTTTTCAGTTTTTGGTTTTTTGAGTTAAATTTTGTTTTTTTTTGTTGTTTTTTTTTGATTTTTTAAACAATTTTGGATCTTATTAACCAAAAAATAAGGAAAAATCTTTTTTAAAAAACCTAATAACTATAAAAAAAAAAATAAAAAAAACCCAAAACCTCAAAAACCCGGCAAAAAAACCCCAGAAAACTCAACCTTTTACCCCTCACAGCAAACACATCTTCGAAGTCCCCCTCGCCTTCTGCTTACGAGGCCTAAAAATCGGCTGCAAGGAATTCTGCTCCCCGCTCCCGGACCCCGTTTGCGGCACCGACGGCAAGGCCTACTCCAACCAATGTTTCCTGGGCCTCGAAACATGCAGGTACAACCCTTCAAACCCCAAATTCAACCCTTTATCACCAAATTTAACCCTTTTTTCTCGTTTTTTCTCATTTTTCACGCAGAACACGCGGTAAAGTTCGCATGGATTCGTCCTGGAGATGCGGTTTGCAGGAAAAACACGTTAATAAAATGTGAAACGATTAATCAAAATTTTTTCATAAAAATTTTTCGAATTTTTTTCATTTTTTAAAAAATTTTTGTTGAAAATTTTTCATTTTTTTCATTTTTATTGAAAGTAAAATGTTTATTGTCATGTTTTATGTTCGTGGCAATGAACTTTAATGATTTTTTTATTTTATTTTATAAAAAAAATTCTAAATTTTTTATATTTTTTTGAATTTTTTTGAATTTTTTTGAATTTTTGAATGGGATTTTTGATTTTTTTTGAATTTTTTGTGATTTTTGTTTAATTATTTATATTTCTGTTCTTAATATCCTTGTAATTTATTTTGTAATCGATTTTTTATAAATAAAATTATTATAAGTGACTATAAGTTGCGATTTTTATCGATTTTTTCGATTTTTTCCTATTTTTTAATCAAATTTCATTAAATTTAATTCACGAAACATAAAAATCCTTAAAATTAATCACAAACGTCAAGCGAAAGCTGTAATCAACGTATTTAATTCGATCTAAGTCATAATTTATCCATTTTTAACGATTTTTTAATAACAACAAACAAACTCATTCATCAACGCCATTTTACACACGTGATGTGATTACTAGTAATCAGCGCCACCCGTTGACGTAATTACAAACACCAAAATTCAATTACAAAACAAAACCGATAAATTTTATTTCTTTTAATGTCACTTAAAGTCACGTTTTCAATCCACAACTAAAAAAGAAAGTTTAATTTTAAAAAATAAATTCTAATCTCGAGTTCAACAACTCAACACGAGACGACGCGAGACGATTTGAACGAGAATCAAAAATGGCGTCGGCCGACAACTCGTTCGAAGCGATTCGCAAGTTTTTGTCCGTAAGTAAACCAAAAATCGAGTTTTTTTCAATTTTTTAAAACAAAATTTTAATTTCTGTTTTATAGGATTCGATCGTACAGTCAATACAAAACGAAACCGAATCTCTAAGCCTCGTAAAAGCGAAACTATCGACCGTGCACACGACCGAATCGTAAACAAACATTTATAGATGCGTTTTTGACCGTTAAAAATTCGAATTTTTGATATTTTGTAGGGAAACCGACAGAAAAAGTTTGATTGACCAAGCGTTTAGAGATGTGTTGTGTCAGGCGATCGTAATTATGCTAATTAGATGATAATTTATGCGTTTTTTGGATTTTTTTGTGGTTTTTTCAGATTAAAAATTCGAAAAAACCGTTTTATGAGAGTGTGATCTCGTTGGCGATAAAAGCGTGTCACGAAGGTTGTTTTTTGATGTTTTTTAAAATGTTTTTGATGATTTTTTTGATGTTTTTTGGTTTAGATTTGTGTAATGCGACGTTGCCTGTTATTTTGCTGGCGGATTTGTTCGATTGTCAGACGATAAATGTGTGCGAGGAGTTGTTTGAGTTCGTTGAGAGTCGGGTTGATACGTGGAAGGAGGATTTGTTCTTTAATAATACGAAGAATAATTTACTCAGGATGTGTAATGGTAATTTTTTGAGATGAAAGTTCGTAAGAGTCGAATTTAGGCTTGAAATTGACTTGAAAATCGATAAAATCGAATTTTTCGCATGAAATGTCGATGAAAGTTACATTTTTATATAAAATTTGACTCAAATATCGATTGAATTTTGATTTTTGACAGAACTATGACTCAAAATTCGATAAAAGTTAAATTTCTGGCCAAAATTTGGCTTAAAAGCTGATGAAAATTAAATATTTGACCAAAATTTGATCAAATATCGATAATAATTGAAATTTACGATAAAAATTTCAAGTAATAGTCGATAAAACTTAAATTTATGACAAAAAGTTGTATTAAAAATCGGGAATGATAGATAAAACTGAAATATTTGATCAAAATTTACCGTAAAATGATGAGAAAATACAAATTTTGTTCGAAAATTTCGTTAAAATTTGTTAAAACTCAAATTTTTATCATTTTACATAAAACCGGATAATTTAATAATCGATTTTTTTTCATTAACTTTTTTCAGATTTGTTACGTCGGTTATCACGATCACAAAATACCGTATTTTGCGGAAGGATTTTACTATTTCTTGCCAAGTTTTTCCCACTTTCAGAACGATCGGGTAAATTTTTTAAATGTTAACAAAATTGTCAATTTCTAAAATTTATTTATTTTTTTTTAGGGTTAAATATTGTGAGTGAATTTAATTTAGATAATCACACAGTATTCATGTCCAAAGATGATTTAACCATGGAAACAGGATCTGAGAGCGACGAATTGGTCAAGAATGAGGATAAAAGCGCATCGGAAAAGTAATTTTTAGTAATTTTGAGTGGTTTAACTCGATTGAAGTGTGTTGATGGTTGAAAACGAGTGTTTGGTGTGAGAAATTTGATTTAAAACGCAGAAATTAATAGAAATTATTAAAAATTTTGATTTTTTGCAAAGAATTTATTGAAAAAATTGGTTTTTTGCATAAATTAAGATAAAATATTCGTTTTTTGTACAAAATTTTAAAATAATCGATTTTTTTGTACAATATTTTTTTTTAATTTGACTTTTTTTGTACAAAATTTTTTTTAAAATCGACATTTTTGTACAATCTTTTTTAAAAAATCGACTTTTTTGTATAAATTTTTTTAAAAAATTGACATTTTTTACAATCTTTTTAAAAAATCGACTTTTTTGTACAAAATTTGTTAAAAAATCGACTTTTTTGAACAAAATTAATCAAACAATTCGATTTTTGAACCAAAACTCATTAAAAACAACAAAATTAATCAAACAATTCGATTTTTGCACCAAAACTCATTAAAAACAACAAAATAAATTATTTTTCACCCAAAAACAACTAAACTTCACTCAAAAAAGAGTTAAATGGCACAAATTCAACATTTTTAACCCTTTTTTGCTTTTATCCAGCTCAATTTCGGTCGATTACAACTTATACCGTAAATTCTGGACTCTTCAAGACACATTCTGCAACCCAACCACGTGTTACAGCAAATTTTCATGGAAAACGTTCACATCAGTACGAAATCGATCATTTTTAATAGAAAAATCGTTAAAATTTGTTTTTTTCATTTAGTACGCGTCTGACGTTTTGGCGGCGTTTGGCAGCTTTAAACTCGATGATGTGAAAAGGGTTACGAAAAAGTTTCATCAAATGGGCGATGAAACGAACAAACAAGTTTATTTCGCTAAATATCTGACGAACCAAAAAGTAAATTTTTTAGTGAAATTTTGTTTTTTAAGAAGAATTTTGTTGCTTTTTAGTAAAATTTTGGTTGTTTTTTTAGTAAAACTGATTTTATGAGTAGAATTTTTGTGATTTTTGGTGAAATATTGCAAAATTTGATGATTTTTGGTCAAATTTTTGTGATTTTTGGTGCAATTTCCGTATTTTTTAAAAATAAAAACACCAAAATTTACTAAAAGAAATCAAAATTTGGTAACTTTTTGTAAATTTTTATACATTTTGGTGTATTTTTACTTAAATTTCAATGTTGTTTAATTTTTTTTAGTTACTTGACCTTCAATTGAGCGACCACAACTTCCGGCGTTACGTTTTACTTCAGTTTTTAATTTTATTTCAATATTTACCTGCACAAGTTAAATTCAAGGGGTAAAATTTCAAAAAAAAATATTATTTTGTTATTTTTCTATTTTTATTGATTAAATTGATGTTTTTAGGGAAGCACACAGTTTGACCGAAGATCAAACGACGTGGATTGACGAGACGACACAAACAGTTTACAAATTACTCGAAGAAACTCCACCCGATGGAGCGCTTTTCGCTAAAACTATTCAAGTAAATGTCGAAAAAGGGTTTTTTAGACACATTTTATTGCATAAAAATGTAATTTTATTAGAAAAATTATTTTAGACTTATTTTATTGCATGAAAAGGTTGTTATTGAAGAAAAAGGTGTTTTACATCATTTTAGACCTGTTTTATTGTATAAAAAGATTTTTTCGAAATTTTTTTTGATTTTAATTTTAGCACATTTTGACGAGAGAAGAATATTGGAATAAATGGAAAAACGACGGATGTCCTGAATTTCATTCGTCTAAAAATGCCGAAGTTGAAAAAATTGCCATTCCGGAACTGCGAAAGAGCATTAAGAATGAGATATTAGAAGCGGCTGCGCAAAATAAAACACTTATTGGAAAGTAAGAGCAAAAAGTTTGGTTTTTTGACTAAATTCAATTTTTAATGGTTTTAGATTAATATAAACGAATTTTCGATTAAAAGTTGAATTTCTGATTGAATTTTCGGAAAGAAAATTTGAGAAAATTTTGAATTTTTGACTATAATATCAGTTTGAATTTCAATTTCAGTGCCGAATTAACCCGCTTATGGAACCTATGTCCGGATAACATGGACGCCTGCCAATCCCAAAAAAGGGATTTTTTACCATCTTTGGAAGAATTCTTCAAAGAGGACGTCGAACTGAATTCCGACGAATTGGAGGAACCCCCAGCGAAAAAGAAATACGATGGAAATCACGCATGGCGAGCTTTGAGACTTTTGTCGCGTCGAAGTCCCGATTTCTTTACTTCGAGCAATCAGCCAATCAGAGAGCTGAGTTTGTATCTGCAAACGATGATTAAAAGGGTTGCGAAGAAGATTCCGACGGCCAACGTGGAGGAAGGGAAGTTGGATAAGGAGGAAGTCGGGGGAGCGGCGGATGAGAGTGATGAAGAGTTGTTGGAAAATGGAGAAGAGAAGAAAGAAGAAATTCAAAATAGTAATTTTGGGAAAATTTGTTTTTTTTTTTTGGTTGGTTTTCGATGGTGTTGTTTGGGATTTTGGATTTTTAAGATTTTAATTGAATTTTCAGGGAGGAAAAAATTCGATTTTTGGTTGAATTTTCAAAAAAAATCGACTTATGATTAAATTTTTTGGGGAAAAAAGTCGATTTTTGGTTGAATTTTTTGGGGGAAAAAAGTATTTTTGGAAAACAAAATTCGATTTTTTGATGAATTTTTTTTTAAAAAAAGTTTATTTTTGGAAAAAAAAAGTCGACTTTTTGTTCAATTATCATAAATTTCACTCGAATAATCGAGTTTACCATTAAAAAATTGCAATTTTTGTAACAATTTTACATTTTCAAACGAAAAAGACGAAAAACAACCAAAAAAATCCATAAAATTCATAAATACATTAAAAAATCAAAAATTTTATTCACTTCCAGCCCAAATAAAAGAGGAGTCAGAAAACCTGCAATTCGCACCTCACGCCGTTTTCTCCGCCGATTTAATCTCATCCATCGCTCGTGCAGTTGCGCCGTCTTGGAAACAACTAGCCAGCCAACTCAGCTGCGAAGAGGACGAAGTAAAATAGAAAAAATATAAAAATAAAAAAATAAAAAAATTTACATAAATTATTCTAAATTTTCAATTTTCTAATCTCAGGTCACGTATTTCGAGACGAACAACCCGGAACCGACGGAACAGGCCAGAAACATGTTGATCGTTTGGACGGAACGCGAAGAAGCGACGCCGGAAATTCTAGCGAGCGCACTGCGCACGTCGGGACACACAAAAATGGCCGAAAGCGTCGAAGAAGCCGAAGCGAACGCGACCGATTGAAATTTGCACGAAATTAATGACGATTGTTGTAAATTTTAATTTTAAGTTAATTTTAATTAATTAACTTGTATTTGTTTAATAAATTTTGTTTTAAAAAATAAAAAAAATTTTAAAATTTACATAACTTTTGTTGGTTGTATTTTCTACTACAAACTAAGAAGTATTTAGAAAAACAAAAAATATATTTTAAAAAAATTCAAAAAATCTAAAAATTTTAATGTTAATTACATGTCAAATTTTAATTACAAAATAACAAACAGATAAAAGCAATTACACAATTTCACTGCAGTAAATAAAAACAAAATAAATGAATGAAATTATAAACATTTTTACACATTCCTTACTTGGTCACAGGAAGCCATTTTGGTTTTTACAATATCCAAAATAAAATGTCTTTACTTCAGCTAAATTTGTTTAATCTACTGATATTTCTGTCCTGGTCCTAAATTTGTGTGTTGGTGCCAGTAGACCAGCGGTTAGTGGTCTCATCTCTAAACCATGTGGTTTTGGGTTCAAATCTAGTCAACGTTGATAATTTTTCTGGATGAGGAAAAAGTATCGTATGCTTACTTGTGGTTGAGCAAGTTAATTCTGTAACTTTACTCTCTGAAAATCTGGAATGAAATAAATTAGAAAATAAAAAGCTCTATAATGAATTTTTTGTATCATTTTGTTTCCTACCGAAAACAAAAATGAATGAATAAAATTATAAAAACATTTTTACAAATTTTTCATATTTTTTTATTCAATATAATTCAATTCCTCTTAACAACTTTTAAGATAAGCTGAAAACATTCCGTCGTTCCAAACCATTTCGGTTTTTGCAATATCCAAAACAAACCGACATTACTTCATTTATCTTCTCGGAACATCTTTTGACATCAATCCCACATTTCCCACATTTTTCCCCGACACTAATTATTTAAAAAATCATTTTCATTCATTGGGAGAGAAAAAACATTCTTTGCACTCTGGTCTTGCATTTGTCCATAAGTGTCTAAAACACTCTTTATACCAAGAATTGATTACTAGTAATCAATTCTTGTTTATACTTCACAGTTTTGGACAAGAAACACATCTTATATTCATTGAAAAATACAGTAGACACCGCTTATTGTGATCACTTAGGGACCTCCCCAAAGTGATCGCAACAACCGATTGATGACAATAGCCAAAAAAAAATGCAGTTTTTACCATTGTTTTCCATTAATATGTTAAAAATTCAAAACTATAAGGTGTTTGGTAAATTTTAATCTCTTATTATAAAGAACAATTGGTTTTGAATCATTTTTGATCAAATCGAGTCTCTTTCTACACTATCGATAGTCTGTTGCACTACTTTCAATAACCTTAACAAAATTATTACACTTTATAGACCTTAAATATAAAGAAAAATATATTTTTGAGTGTGATTTCACTTTTCTGTTGCCGAAGTATACAAGATTAGAATTTAATTTGACCAAATTTGCTGCTGAAAGTCAAATTTAGAAGAAAAATGATCACAATAACCGAAAAAATGATTACAATAACCGATAATTTTTCAATGAAAAGTACCATCCGGTCTGTACTTTTGTAAAAGTGATCACATTAACCGATTGATTGTGATCACGATAAGCGGTGTCTACTGTAATACCAACTTTTTAAAATCTTAAGGTAAATCTGTTTGAACGATATAGGTACATATAATTCTTAATCCTCAATTCATCTGTCGGTGCAGTAGACCAGTGGTTAGCATGGTCAACTCTGGATCCTTAAGTTCTAGGTTCAAATCTGGCCGAGGTGAGTGATTTTCTCCGAGAGAAAAATTAAGTGGTATTCCTTTAAAGATAGGAATTAAAACCATCTCTTCTTAACTTGTGGTTGACTCATAGAAGTTTCAGATTCTATGCTTGTGTTTACAATTTATAATTTGTGCAATGAAAATATGATTATAGTACATCAATTGATCATTTTCAAGTTTATCTTGTTTTAAAAAACTAATTCATTTAAAATACAAAAGTTAAAATCGTTATTATTTATAATAAATGGAAAATAATGAACGGAAAATATAGCTTCTCTTATTACCTCTCGAAAGAAGTCGAACTCTGTCGAATTTGTGTGATAAATTCCACTATAACCTGGGTGCGGACCACTGAACTGAATCGTTTCATGGTACGGAGACCTATTAACTAAAAGTAAACTTTCTTTTTGTAATTTGATTGTAAGAAACACAATTCACGAAACTATTACTTTGATGATTTTTCTGGGCAAGGAACATCGAGTGGCATTTCTGTAGTGGGGAATTACGGACGTCTCTTCTGAGTCTGTGGTTGATTTTTCAGAAAATTTAATTATGAGTTTAGAAAAATTGCATTTGAATTTATTGTACTGTCAAACCAATAAGACTGTTTACTTTATTCAGGATTTTATTGGCCGGTGGAATGATGTCATTAAAAATTGTAATAAAAAAAATTGGTTAATTGTATGAAAAATCGGCATTATTTTGGTGTAATAAAAAATTTATGAATGAGTAACAACCAAAATAAGAAATTAATTTTTTTATTGTGAAGTTTGATAATCAAATCTAAACCAAACTTAACCTTGGTTTTGGTAAATCTCAGTAACCTTTTGTACTGATCAAATTTTCAAAAAATTCCATTGTGAAACCAATTTATTTTTTAATAAAATACACAATTCAAAACAAAAATCGATATTTAATTTGATATTTAGTTGTGAGGTACATCAAACATCAACACCAATCAAATAATTCATTCAAACTCGGCAATCAAAATCCAACACAAAGAAAAAAATAGTATACAGCACACGCGATTCAAAGCCTCCACCGCGGGAAACAATCGGACAACTGCACCGAGAAAGCGCGGTGCAATGCAGTGAAGCGAGGGACTATGTGGCAATGCTGGGAAGCAAAGAGCCGATCGTATTGCGATGAAACAATCGAAAGAAAAATAAAAATGGCAATTAGAAGAAAATCAAATGGCGACATAATTGAAAAGGAAATCATCAAATGTGGCGAAATTAAAGTTGCCGAAACCGGAAGTGATAAAGCACGATGAAGGTGGTAAAAATGGAAATTGTGGTCGAGAAAGAATCCGAAAAACGCGAAAATAATCGAAAAACTGGAAGTAGAAATTCTTGACAACGTGAGGAAGGAAATGATGGCTGAAAACCGAAAAATCGATGAGAGTTTTAACGATGACGTGAAACCAAAAAAGACCAAATGGAAGAAAATCCGAACGGAAGTGCAGAAGAGGGAAATAAATGAGACTACTGTAATAAATTTTAGTGTAAAAATCTTTTAAAAACACTTCAATTCAATATGCCTTACATGTTAAATGTACAAATTTTAATAAACAAAATGCCAGCACTGGTGGACCAGTGGTTTGTGTGCTCACTCCTGGACTTAAGAGATGTAGGTTCGATTCTCAGATGTGGTCAGTGATTTTTCTGTGTTTCAAAGATTTAAGCTCAGAGAGATTTTTCACTGCGATAAAATATTACTAATTGCAAATCATACTTCTTGATTATTGGCTAGTAATAGTTTGATTAAGTAGATCTTGATTTAATTGATTTAATTGATTTAATTGAGAAATTGATTTAATTTAATAACTAATGAAATAACAATAATTACATTTAATAACGCAATTACTTAATGCATATAGGTACATAATAGCATATAGTTATCAAGAAAGCGACGTTTTTTAAAAAAAACATTTCATTTTCATTTTTTTAAATGAAAATATGATGTAATTTAGAGAGTTTTAGGTAAAATGGTGCTTCCATTTGTGAAATCTATGAATTTTCAATTACATTTTTTAACAATATCTACTCTGTGGTTTGATGGGAGTTTAATGGCGGCCACAGAACGTGATGATAAAAGTTGTTGATTTTTTTTTTTGTATAGAAGAAACATGAAAAGGGTTTATTGTTTTATTTACAGTTATTATAAAGCTCGTTACATGGTTTAGGTTTTGTTTTGTAAACAAGAGAATCGAAATAATAGGCAAATCATGCAAATTGTTGTGTTTGAAGACTGAAATTTTATAGGCACCAACTACAAGTACTACCCATACTTGCTCTTAAAAGTTTAAACTCCCAAGTTAACCGGAAGTTGTATTTTAAGCCGCTGGAGATTACAACAGAGTAGGAAAATTAGACAAGAGATGGAAGAAGAGATGAAAAATAGTGAAATCACGTGATTTCGAGCATGTTGGAAACCCACTTCCGGTTGTTATAGAATCCTAAAACTTTATAATCATCGACTACAGCTACTAAACCACGTGCTCATACAATTTCAACCTCCTAACTAAACCGGAAGTAGAAGTTTAATCCCCTCCAAATTGCAACAGAGCAAGAAAAATCATAAATCAAAATGATGAAATCACGCAATTTCGAGCCGTTTTAAAGTTAACTTCCGGTTGTTGCAGGAACCTAAAACTTTATAATCACCGACTACAACTACCAA
>JAQIXT010002317.1:0-11300 GCA_034700445.1 Stenotaenia linearis | reverse complement strand
CCCGCCAGTAGCGACCTCGGCTATAGCGTCAACCCGCTTATAGCGTCACATTTGGTGCGGTCTGGCCAACACTTTGACGCTACAAGCGAATTCGCTTGTAGCGTCAACCCGCTTATAGTGTCAATTTAAGCCCGGTCCCTTGATTGACACTATAAGCGGGTCCGACTGTATATAATTTTTTTCTATAGACAACTAAAACAGTTTATTATTGCTTTCTACGGTAGCTGATCATCGACAACACAAATCAAATCCAAACACAATAACCATAAGTACAGATCCCTAAACGAACCATCCCGTAATAACATTTTAATTAATAATTTAACTAACTTAATATCAAAACCTCTAACATATTTTTACCGCTCTTCTTCGACGTCTTCATCCAAAGCCCCGTCGACTCAGCTATTAAGCCGCACCACACCTCCTCTAAACTCCCATCTTCCCATTAATTTCTAACACCAAGAAAATGTACCAACTTATAAATAAATAAACTTAGTCAACACTAAATAATAAATTCACGTCCATATACTTTTGCAACTTTTTCGGCAACCATGGCAGAACTCTGAAATTTTAACCAAATTCCTGATGAATTGTCAGGTCTGTGCAAGCGGCCTCATTCATGCGATTTAAGAAGTTGCATCGGATGTAATAAGGGCATTAGACTCGGTCTCCAGCTCTGCTAAATCATTTGGTAATGGGAGCTAATGGGCCACTCGCTTCGCGTAAAACGTGCTAGTCGCAGAAACAATTTGCCCATGCTCAGGTGGCTACCACTTTAATGGCACCTATACACAAAAGGAGCATAAAAATGTGAACTCACCCTCTCCTCATCCTTCGCTTGCACCATCTCTTCAACTCTTTATAGGGAAAAGCACTTGTATGAATAAATGATGTGTTTGAAATGAAGCCAACGCTTCCTATTTCAGCGAGTCGGGTCAGAGTATTTAGTTGACCAAGTGCTGCAACTTAGTTTTAAGTGGAACGTGCAAAACTTTTAAGGGCGAGAATTTTCTCCAGAAATAAACGTTAGCGCTTCCTTTGCAAACATAATTTAGTAATTTGCAAAAAGGGCAACTACTGAGCAAAGCCATCATTAATGATAATTCTCAGAGCTGCTTCTTGCAGCATGAGTGTGTGCGGTCATTGTACTTCAAATGAAAAATCAGAGCAAAGGAAGCACCGGCTTACACGCTATACACTAACAGAAAGATTATGTCACGTAATGGTATTACACGTTCTTCGTAGCGTGTAAACCCAATGAGTTAAATCAGAGTTCTGGTACATTAGATGGTTTGGGGAAGACGGTTTTTCTATTCCTCTTGTTGATTTTCTGCCATGGCCTTTCATTTTACCGGTGCTTTCCTTTCACTTCTTGGATTTTATTGTCAAGATGCTACATATATTCTTTTTGATGTACACTTTTGATGTCACTTATCAGGATATAGTGATGTGTTGATTCCTATTTGCAAATAATTTACATTTATGTGTGAACAAAGGTCACCTCACAAGAGAGCCTATTGGGTCTACATTGTGACAGATATGGCATCTACCAACATTGCAATTGTCTTCTGCAGGGATGTTGTTGATCATTAAAAACTTATCGAAAACTTTGAAGTTACCAAGCAAACTTGCATGTGCAACAATGAGCCACTTCAGTTTTCTCAAGCCGCTATTTTCTTCTCGCGATAAGAGTTCGCAGAAAATAAATTCTGTGTTTTATAACTTATAAATTCCATGTTAATTATAAATCTAACTTATAAATTCCATGTTAATTATAAATCTAACATTATAAATTCCATGTTAATTATAAATCTAACTTATAAATTCCATGTTAATTATAATCTAACTTATAATTAACATTGAATTTATAAGTTATAAGTCATAAGTTTTGTTCTCTGCAAACTTTCTAGTAGCTGAGACCAACAATATAAACATTTAAAAGTCTCAACAAAAACATTTTCCTCACAATACACTCACCACTCAAGCACTATTGAAAACAACTTTTTCAGTCCACTCAAACAGAAAACAGTCTTCTCTTCAAATCTACATATTGAACTCACCAAACCAGTCACTGAATTCTCATCTCCTACAAGAATAAGTGGAAAATGCGAAAGTTTCAAGAGCCGAAGAGAATTTTCTTTATATTGAAACAATTCCTTTCAAGTGTCTATTGAAAAGTTGATATGAAAAGCATGTTTTGTCCCTGCTCATCGATTGTGCTTCATTTGCTATATCAGTGTCTTTTTGTGTACTTTGGCTACTGTAGCAGGTAATAGGAATTTGTCCTGTATCCACTTGAGCAAGAATTCTCTCACTGCTTTCACTCTTCTTGGCTTTTGTCCCCTTGCATTACTTCAAGTGTCTGCAGCTCCTTTGTCTCCACACATCCAAACATCTTCCCACTTTTATTTTTATTTATTTCACACTTTTTCTCAATTCTTTGAAAAGTGCAAGCACTGAACAAATGAGGCAGAGTCTCTTGAAAACACTAGAGATGTTGATTAAAACTTGTGTCATTGATCCTCCCTTTTGCACTCTCAGTTTTCCTTTGAATTTCTAATCAAGCTGGCTTTTTTAGCCTTAAATTTCAAAGTATAACTTTCAATTGGATTTTTGTATCCAGCAATTAGATTTTTGAAATGGAAATGCCACTCTATTGAAATCTAATTACCTCTAGCACTTAATTCCATTAATTAATGCGATTAATGTTATTTTTTCTCATTTTTAATTTTTTGTTTGTACAAGAAAAGTTTTAATTAGTTGTTTGTTATTGATCAATGAAGAAGAGGGGAAATTATTTGCAATCTGTGTGGGTTTCATGCAATGAATATTTCAAATAAAAAACTAAAATCTAATTAAGAGCCAAGAAATCTCTAGAAATTAAACATTTCCTGCGTCAATATTGCATAGATATTACTAAGTACTCACACACACTGGAAAAAAAAAATTAAATTTACAAATTTCAAGTCAATGTAAAGTCAATGTGAAAGTTAACTTAACTTTCGGTGCGTTTCGGTTTTAAATTTGTTGAAAATTTTCACGATAAAAATTTGTTGAAAATATAAATATTTTTATCTTTAATATCTTTTCATATTCAAATAATGGGTATAGCTCGAATTTCCAATATTTCGTAAATCCTCGGTCTTTGTTAAATGTCACAAACCCCGAACTTTTCCTCCCGCATTATTGATCAAATAGATCGATTTAACTACTAACGATGGAATCAGTTGTTCGGTATCAAAAATCTGCATGGAAATTGTTCCTATTGATTCAACAGACCCAGCATCTTCCAATTTTCCTACAAAAAATGACACTAAATGACGTCATTGTCAACAGCTGACGCTTTAATTTCACCATTTCCTCTGCTCTTTCGTACTTAAACCCAAGGGCATGTCAGTGTGCTCTCATCAAACATAAAAACCATTAATATATCAAACAATAACTCTTTAAAAAAAATATATTACAGCAAATAACAATGCCTTTTACCTTTAATTACAACTTTCAACAGAAATCCATGAGAAATAAAAAGCAAATAAAAGCCGAAAAATCTCATAAAAACAAACATAAATAAAGCCACTCCCAGTATTAGAATTTAAATAAATACTTCCATAAAACTGAAAGCAATAAAAACTATTTTCTAGCAAACATCAAAGAGCAATCAATCTACACTCAACAGCTCTGACAGACAATGACCAAAGAGATTAAATTTAAAATTATTTTGTGTTATCTTTGTAGAGGTAAACTGTAGTGTGTTTGGGATGGGCATTCTTGTTATGAAGTTAATCCAGATAATTAGCTGTTTTGGAAATATTTAAATATCTGGATAACTTTCAACAATGTCTGGTTTTAGAAAATATTTGAAATTTTGGAATTTGATGATTAATTTTGTATAATTGTCACAGGTTTTCTGAAAAGTTGCAGCAAATTTGAACAGAAAACAATCACAACTCACTTAAAAATAATTTGAATTTTTTTAAAAATTAATGAAAAGAATAAACTTGCTGAAATAAAACTCAAATGAGGCTGCATATTTCTATTACATCAAATCCATATTTTCATTAACAAATTTATGCTTTTAAATTTTCTTAAAAATTATTTGGTTTTCTGTAATTTCTCAATTTGTGCTTTTCCAGTCTTTGTAATGAGCATATTTTAATTCTTATACTTGTTATTGGCAAAATGGGATTAACTAAACTAAATTTTCTGTTTTACTAATATATAATTGAATCTAGTCACTGTTTAGTGAATCGAAATACAATGATAATTTGAGACAGAAAATCATTCGAATGCTATCCGAACATCCGAATACTTTCACCCGTATTGGAGAGTTTGCGGAGAACAAAACTTGTGTCTTATAACTTATAAATTCCATGTTAAATATAAGTTAGATTTATAATTAACATGGGATTTATAAGTTATAAGACATAAGTTTTGTTCTCCGCAAACTCCCTATTACTCGCATCGCATAATTAAAATTAAAAAAGTCAAATAATTCACGCTGTAACTTCCTACCGCATAATGACGTTAAGTTAACATTACCATCCCAGGTAAAAAAAATTCTATAGATTACTGTAGAATTAGGCTTAATGCCATTGAATTAAATTAAAGGTTTATAGAATTCAATAGAACTTTTTACCTGGGATCACCTAATTTCATTATGAAAAATGCACTACCGCACAGATCAGACATTATTAACTACTCCAACCAACTCTTTCAAACAAGACACAGAAATCCAAACCCCCATCCAAATGGGAAAAACCATTCTAATAATCAATGAAGAAATGAGATGTAAGAAGGATTTTCATAGACTATCAAGACCACTTCACTTTAATTGCATCAAACGACCTTATTGTCCACTCCTTAGCTACTTGCAAACTGGGTCTTCCCTAGAGTCGATATATAAACCTTATTACACTCTGGGAACATTGTGATGAAAAGTGAACTAACCCACTCGAATCAGGATACTATAGTGCAATCGAATGCTGTTTCCAAGTGGATGGGAGTGGCTGAGAAAGGTGGCAGAGCATTGCATCGACCCGATTCTTCTCTCCCGGTACATAAAAACGCTGACCGAGGGTCTGCTTTAGGGTTTTGTAAATAGTGACCTTGCAACTACAAATTTAACGCATCGCCTCCACTTGTAAACAAATCATTCTGTGATTGGTCCTCGGGGTATAGTGTGCAATTTGAAACGGACTCGGCTTTGCCAAAACCCCTTTCTTGCCATAATTTTCATTTCTTTTCTTTTCTGGACCGGAGTTAAATCCGGCGCTTACCGGCCAATGGGTTTTGATGAATATAAATAGTAATGAGTTTGTGCGGCTATTGCTGATCTTCGTTGTTGCAAATCCTTCGGTGTTTATATAGTGAAACAAGAAGATGATTGCACCAGTGGCAATATTAGAGGTATACTGAACGCTTAGAAAAAAAGAGCAGATACGACTTAAAAGTTGCAATGTTGTAAGAATTACAACCATGTACAAGTGTTGTATTAGTAATAACCTATGAAAAGTTCTAATATCTTTACACCATCTTTTTTTTCATGGTGTATGAAATTTCATAAAATATACGCACAAATAAAACAAAGACATTTTGCCATAATTCTTACTTATTTCATTCACTAAGTGACTTTATAATCATTTGATGCTATTAATGGCTTTAATTCAGTACAAAGTAATGCACAACATTGGCTCGAACTGTTGAAAAACACTCCGGTACTTAGTTAGTAACAAAATGAAGGACTGCAGCAAGAATTCAACACTTGCAGTACTCATGTACTTGTCAGCTGATCTATACTTGCGTGTCATAATTACAACATTTTTGTTTTCTGAAACATTCAAACTACCTTTCTACAAGGCCTACATTGGCATGGAACTTAACAGCATTCATGTATTTTATTTATGACATGTGAACAAGGTCAAATGTTGTAGATGGCAACAAAGTGAAACCAATATGTTATAAATTAACAACGTATGAATTTACTACCTTTACATTACAACTTTCATGTTTTAAAAATGTTCTAATTCATGCTTTGAAATGTACTGAAAATGTCATTTTTACCTATACAACACAACAGCAACCTTTATTTTCTGAGTTTACTGTAAGAGATTTTGTGCAAGGTCTTTTTCAGAATGTAACATCAAGTCTGGGATGCGCAAAGCTATTTGGTGGTGTAAATGAAATCCTCACGTAGCACCAGCCATTCACTTACACGTTTGATTATTGTCGGTTGATGATATCGTCTGAGGTGAAGTTTGGGGATTCTTGTATCAAGTGAACCAAATAGCAAAACCTCAGGTCATTGATTCTCGATGGAATGAATCAAAGCAGCTTACCGGCAAGCGGCTAATATTGACAGAATATTATTTACACAAAATATAGGAAACATTAGAAAAGGTTTCTCTCACAACTAGTTTTGGATTAAAAAAGCAAGACAAGAAAATGGCTTATGGCAATGGAGGGTTAGATAATTAATCCCTAGGCTACCTGGTTTCCCAGTGACAAGACCCTAGTGTATGGGGTCTTCTTCAATGCGTTACATGCGTTACTTAGAAAATTGATTGTTGATTGGCTGTTTTAAAGTTGGATTGCCATGTTAAATTTTGTATGTAATCAAAAAAATAATAATTTAACAATTTTGTCGCGTCATGCTAGTAGAGCACCACCATAAGTAACAAAATGACACAATCTTTGTTTTTCTCTTTGCTGAATTGTGATTGACTGGTTTCACAAGGCAGAATGAAAACAAAAATAGATTCATCTTTCAAAGAACACAGAAAAAAGTCCCATTTTAACTTTAAAAAATATTCTTTCACAGCAAGAAGACCATTATTTGGTGAAAATTCTTAGGCTGAAACAACTGCAGATATAAAACATTTAAATTAATAATATCATTAAACAAACCTTAAACTTTTCAGAAATTCCCAATACCCATCAAACTCACAGCCACCATCATTTAAGCATAAATATTTTCTTTCAAACAACAATAATCCCTTAATGAATAAATTACCAACCATTTGAACTGTTATGTGACATAAAACTGTCATCATGTCACATCTTAGCGCTTGATATTTGTCAAGTTCCAATACATTTTACGACACTATTAATGATTTTGCCCGTCAGTTACGAGTACATGTTTGTCAGGTCAAAAGGTAACCTTTTTACTCCATAACCTTCCTCCAGCTGTGTCTTGGAAAAACCTAATAGATTTGGTCGATGTCAATTATAGGATAGAGTAAGAGTTTCGAGATAAAGATCAAAGTAATGAAGTTTTAATAGCAATAAATAGATGAATCGAGCTCGGTTACTATTGGAAACACGTTTTGTTACGACTCGCACTGCAAAAAAAATTAAATTTACAAATTTCAAGTCAATGTAAAGTCAATGTGCAAGTTAAATTTACATTTTAATGGAAATAAGTGTGGTTTGTGACAATTTATCATAAATGATCATTTTATTGTATTTTCAATTAGTTTCGATTTTTTTTCCACTTTGTTTCGTGAGATATTGCTCAAAGGGTTTGCGGCATTAGAGGGAGTTATTAGCATTGATGATGATTATCACTTTTGCTAAGCGACTTTAACTAAGGAACATATGGGTTGGTTAAAGTGGCACTAAAATGTCGGCTAAACAGATTTTTCGATGGTTTGTTTGTAGAAATTGATAATCAATGTTCGCAGTGAGTTAAAGCTGGCTCATTAATGGCTTCAAAAAGCATTTTCGTGTTTATGTTTGAAGCCGAGTGTAATTTCTGGTAATTTTGTATCGGAAAATTACTAAATTTAAATTATGTAGTTATGTGCGAGATGTAGGTTTAATCCGTGTTAGGTATATATCGGTTCGGGGCTTCGAGAACACGATACCGCTAGTTCTTGATATCCAACGGTCGGGTGTTTCCAAATGACCATGTAAATCATAAAATATGTAAATCCAAGAATTTTCTCATTGAATAATTTTTTTGATGTGTAATTTTAAAATGTCAATTCTAAACAAAGAACAGCGTAAATTTCAAAATGGTATTAACAATACTTTTGTGCGCGATTCCAAAAATATGTAAATGATGTTATGTGTGTGGTCTTCAAATTTAAAGGTGTGAGCCAACCAGTTTTGACCGGTTGCTTGCTTGATTAGCTTAACCAACAGTAGTTAGTGGCTGGCTATGTATGGGTTAATTAATATTCTTTCTGGCTGCTGGCTAAGCCATGTTGGCCATTTTTAGCTGATTAAAAATTCAATTAGTTGGCTAGTCAGCATAAACATCAATTATAATTGCCGGTTTGGCTGAAGTCAAAAACTTGCAATAAAATTGGAGAATTCGATGAAATTTATTCTCATTTAATTTTCCATGTATAAACAAATCTCAAACCAAATCAAAAAACTGAATGACTTTATTATTTGCACACTCAAAATTCACAGTGGCTACCTGGCTGAGGTAGTTTAGCAATGTCGGCTGCTATGGCTAAATTAAACTGCTACTAGACTTCACGGCTTCAAGCCAGTTTGGCTCAAACATGGTGGCACACACCACCTTTGTCATTGTCTCTATATGACACCTCAACTGAGGCCACCTTTGATTCAACACCAATACAGGTCGAACCTCGATATAACGAACTCGAAGGGACCGTCAAATCTGTTCGCAATATCGAGAGTTCGTAATATCCGAATTTTTTAACACTGAATGAATGGATGGGAATCCAACCAAACTTTTTTAAAAATTCGTTAAAACGAGGAATTCGCAATAAGCGAGTTCGTAATAATGAGGCTCGACCTGTATCAATTTGAGTTTTTCTTTAACTTCACACTGAATTCTGAATCGAGAATTCACTGTATATACAGATTCATGACCAATTGTCAGTTGAACGACAGTGCACATAACTGCATTTTTATTCTTGCGATAAGCAATCTCCATGTTCTCCTGCTGAAGATGCATTACCCATCGAGCCAATACACAGTCAGAACTCACCCCTTTAACACCACAAACTCACTGACTGCTACATCCTTAAAAAATCTAAATACAAACAACGCTACTTTAACGTTATCTCATCTTTAAATTGAAATGGATCTTTTAAGTTGATATTTTTGTTTTTACGTCCATCGTTATGTTTGTTCGAAAATTGAATCCATTTCGCCATATAGTTCACCTGGGAATTTCACTTAAGAGGGTTATTTCAGCGCTCGTTTTCGGGTCTTTGAACCCTTTTTATTTTGTATGCTTGTAACACCTCAGCGGTGGCCACGAATCTCCCAAATCAATACTTTTATTCTTTTCCTCTTTTTTTCTGGGGGAGGGGAAAAGATAAGTGGGGGAGGGTGGGAGGGCAAAATTAGGTTTGGAAACTTATCTCCAGTTGTGCAATGACCACTTGCTATTGAGATGGTATTAATTTAAGCCTAATAAATTTCCAAATTTCAAAACAATGCACCAGGTGCACATCCTTTATTAAATTACATATCTCATGTATTGAATGACAAATTGCATTTCGCTGTACATATAATAGTGTTTTAAAATTTCTCAATCTGCAGGCCAAGAGAGTGCAATCTGATCGATAGAAATGAATAAAGTAGGCCTAAAGTAGGATGTGCATGACATTTGCCTAAAATTGGCTTTCGGGTTACTTATTCATTCGGTTGTGGCGTCGTCAACTAACTAATGGGGATTAGCGTTGAATTTCACTTGCGGTTAATTAAGAATTTAAACGAAAGTGGTTTGAATTATAAAGTAAAGTTGTTTAATGTTAATTATGATTGAGTAGTGAGAGTAGCAGTGGTAATAATAATTATGGACGTGAATATTGCATAATGCAATGGTCAAACTTTTCACTCTAGCGTCGTCCGATACTTTGTCTTTGGGATATTTTAATTAAATGTTTTAAACATAATGTTGCAGATCAGTGATCTCTACTAACTGATGTAGAGAACGGACTTCCGGACTGCTGCGACTGCGTGCAGACTTAAAAACTTGTCGTCAGTCACGAGGAATAAGTAATTCCGACAGGGCTACTAAACACAAATAAAGCTTTCCAAACTTAACTAACCCAACCTAATTAAGCTAAATTAACCTTAATTAACCTTATAAAAATAATTTAATAAAAACAAAGGAAAAAATTATTAATTATCCTTTCATTCGACCATATTAAATAGTTCTGGTGGAGGAGTCAGTTCTCTGCATCAGTTTTTGTAATTTCTATTGTTTCATGGAAAATTATTGTGCTCTGGGCTTAGTTTTTAACGTCTTTAAGCCGCAAGGCCATAGGGTTTAGCAATGTCCCGCATTACCTGACGTTCCCCTAAATTTCCAGCATCTGAGTTTTTTTGTCCGCACCCAAAGAATACCGATGAGATACAAGAATGATCACTTCTGGAGTATGGAGTGAGGCCAAAGGGATGGGCCAGGAGCCAATGGCAATGCAAACCAAAACTTTCAGCATGGGCGCTTCTGATTTGAATTTAAATTAAATATTAAAATTTAATATTTTGCTTTTGCCAATGCCAAAAAAACACTAGCTACATTCAAAAATTAAACCAAACTTAGTTTTCCTTCAGTTTTATGCATAATTATACTGTAAATTGTATAGCAACTGCTATTGAAAGTGACGTAAACAAACTTTAAAATGATGGAAAACTAAGTTTGGTTTAATTTTTGAATGTAGCTACTTTTTTGTAACTCAAAGCAAGCAAAGTTTGATTGCATTTATTTTTCTTAGCAATGACTGTGCTGATATATAAAATGCTCGATTTGCTATATTTAAAACTATTATATCTTTCTCGTTGATCTACCGCTATCTTCTGCTTCAGTTTTTGTTTCATTGATTGTCCCCAATTCCATTCATAGGACTTTTGTGATAAGATTATGATTTGTGTAAATATTTAGATTTATGTTTGATATAAACATTGATTAAATATGTGCATTGTGACAGGTTGCATGTGGTCCCGATAGACGTTTGTGACCTTGAGCATCAATATACATCTGTGCGAGCCCAGTAGTAAATAATTTTTAATTTACTCTGCCTTTAACTTCTAATGGCATCTTCTTCAAGCTATGTCAGCAAACCCTTCTTCCAGACTGTAGCCTTAGGCACAGCATATGTGTGATTGCTGGGATTATCAGTGATTCTGTTCTGGCCAATGACGTGAATAACAGCATTAAGTGCAACATCGAATAATCAAATAATCGTGTAAACTTCTCATGAGCAATTTTTGAAGATATAATGGTGGGTTCACACTGACGTTCACACTGAGACGTAACGTAAGGAATGGTGCATTGTGGGATTGAAATTGACCTGATGTGGCAACTTTCCTTACTT
>JAQIXT010002316.1:0-11316 GCA_034700445.1 Stenotaenia linearis | reverse complement strand
AAAATCAGATTTACAAAAATTTACAATAATTAAATTCATTGTAAACATCTAATTTACATTAAGTTTAATCTTGTAAAAGAACACTTTACAAAATTTAACAGAAAGCTTTCCTTTAAAACCGTAAATATAACGTCCGTTTGTTCTTTACAACAAATTTAATTATTGTAAATTTTGTAAATCTGAAATTTTGCAGTGCTTAGAATCGCTGTCATTACTTGGGGGTCAGAAACATGGGTGCGTCTTAGAATCTATCATTTTATTTTTTCTTAAAATTCCTTTAAATTTCTTTTCTCCTTACAATTTTTACTATTTTATGTGCATTGCCCTCAAATCCATTTTTTCATAAAAAACACCGCACAACTCGCAGAACATCAAAACATAAACAAACCACGTAATAAATTCATATCAACACAACCTCACGAATGAAAATTTAAATTCCTCTCGCTCACCCAGGAACAGAACAACATTTTCAATTTTTAATTTTTCCTTCACAACTCGCTTTGTATTTCACTCTTCACGTCGCATAACAAATCGTCGCGACACGCAACTTTACCTTAAGAGGTTATCGCGTTCAGTTTGCATAAAAATTAAATTTTTCACACTTATCTGGGCTCAGATCGATGATGGCACATGACATTTCTTACAAAACTCCCTTTAACTTAACTAGGAATAAGAAAAACAAGTCTGAAGTCACGTTTCCTAAAGTTTTTACGTTTTTTCCGTATATTGTTACGTGACTGCCCGAAAACTTAATACTGAATTGGTTTACAATTTGAGAACTTAAAATTTAGCTGTTTACTAGATAAAGTCATTGATTTTTTTTATTTACGTCAAAATATCAGCAAAAAACTGAATGTTTTATTATAATTTTATTATTTAATACCAACTTTTTATCATTTTTAACCCAAAAACCATCATTTTATTAAAACAAACCTATTTTTCACCTAATTTTCAACTATTTCTGTGATCTTGTTACATTTCCGTCGAAAAAAACACCAAAATCACAACAATTCCCTCAAATTATCCTCTTTATATCCACTTTTCTGTTATTTCCAACACTTCACAAAACTTGCTCACTTCACTGCAATGTCTCAATGTAAACAAATCCGTTCCAGCATCAATTGGAAAACTGAGGGCAGAAAAAGTAATTTGTAACGTCAGAATGTCACTATGCAAAGTGGTTTGATCATCTGTGAAGATAAAGTGGAACGACATTTCACATTTTAGCACATTTCTTACAACCCTTTGTGGCCAAAAAAGTAAATTTCCTCCTAAACTTTACAAAATAGCCAACTTTTAACCCTTTTTTCACCTTCGAACGACTGCGAGAACTCAATAACGGTGTTTTATCGCTCGCTACACGTGACAAACGTCAAAATCCAAGTTTGATATAAATATTATTACGTTTCTCGAACATTGACAGGGAAAAATGAGAAAAATATGAGGAAAAAAGCAATTTGCGTCAATTTTGGCACTCGATTTTCGTTTTTTTGAACTAAAAACACCGGGTTTTCGGTCTAAAAGTTCCGTAGAGATGTATAAAGGTCTACGATATTGTGTGGTGACGTGAACTTGTTGTTTTATACGGAAATAAACACTTACCGTGGTCGGGCCGATCTCGGTCAAAGTTGAACGCCATTTTTAAACAAACACGAAAACACGAAGCGAGTAGGAAACATTGCGCGTGCGCGTGGTGTTTTAGGTGTTACTAAAACGCGAAATGTAGATGAAATAAAAGTATTTATGCGCAGGAAAACATTCAATGCTTGGTATGCTTTGTATGTTTATATCTACAGATTTATATTAATGTAATTTCTATTGAATTTCAGTTGCTTTTCTAATAGATTTCTATACCTTTCTCATAATTATATATAGATTTCTACTTAAAAACGCAATTTACCTTTCAATTCCTGCAATTTTCCAATAAATTTCTGTACTTTTATATTAAATTTCATTATTTCCTTATTTATTTAAAATCTCCGCCAAATTCCTGAGCTTTTACATGACTGTTTACATTTTCCGCTTAATTTCGTTCGATCCCAAAGAATTTTCTCATCAAATTTACCTCACCAAAACAAAATTTCAATACTCTCCCAACAAAACCCTCAATACTTCCACACAACAACAACAACTTACATCAACAAACAACATAGAAAAAATGTTTTCTCTTAATTTTTGATTTTAATCGGTATTATTTGAATAAATTGCAACAACATTGTATTTTTATCACTTTAGTAACTCCTAAATTGTAATTATTTACTCACATTTAATCGTTTTAATACATTTTTCACTTCAAATCTCACGTTTTTATAGATTTCTCGAAAATTCGCGAGAATTCTCGAGAAACTGACCAAACATTTTTCTCGTCTCGAGAACTGAGAAATACCAAGACTCAAAAACTCAACATTCAACCTCTGTCCGCCCTAATTGAAACAAAATTAATTGCAACGAAAAACCCAAGTTTCGCCAAACTGACAGACGTTTCGTGTGAAACTAAGTTTGATTGCGGCTTATAATAGCCGGAGTGAGTGAGAAGCAAGTAGGTAATGGATCTTTTGCGTGCCACTTTGTTGATATGGTGTGCAGATAATAAAGTTGCTCCTTCTTTCATTCTGTTTCTGACAATGCTCGTCGAGAGAAAGTGATAGATGATTCTTGCAGCCGTCGCTTCATTACTTACAATGCCCAGGGTCGGCCTCGGTTCGCTCCCACGTCTACTTTGGCGAAGATCCCCGCGACAAACTTTTGTACTTTGGGGCCAAAACTGAAACGGCTCGACTGACAGGTTTAATAATGGCAATTCCCTGCAGGATGCTTCGCCGCAAAACACGTGCGGGGCTTTGGAGGAGGTGGTGGGGGGGTAAGGGGGTGGTAAGTGGAGTTAATTTGCGAGATTATTTAATTATTTTTAATTATTTCTTTAATTTTTTAATTTTTTAATTTTCAAAGTTGCCATTTCGAGGGGTTGAAAGGGGGTTCCGGTTTTGGTAGGGGGTGGGGGTTTGTGGGGAATCGAGTGTGGAGATGTAGTTGAGGGGGGAGTAGTTGGGGGGGGGGGGGGTTAAACCGGAAGTGGTTTTTTGATCGATTTGAATTGAGGGGTTGTGAAGTGCGTTTAATTTTCATTGTTTATTGTTGGTTTAGGTGGGGGATGAATGGCACTTCCGGTGTTGGTAGGAGTGTGGGAATTTGTGGGGAGAAGGGTATGGAGATGTAGTTGAAGGATTTAAAGTTTTGGTGGGTCAGCTAAACTGGAAGTTGTTTTATTAATCGCTCCAAATTGAGGATTGTGTGAAAATATTAAGTTTCAATGTTTTCATCAAATTTGGAAGGGCACGAAACTGCACTTCCGGTTAGTGTAACGCCTTGACAATTTTATGACACTAAGATACGGTCTTATAGTACATGCCCTTAAATTTCCACAACCCAAACTAAACCGGAAATGGCAATAAAAACCGCTCCAAATTGACTTGTACCTTGATTCACCCTTCCTATCACAGCATTTAGAGCGTTTTAAAGTAGCACTTCCGGTTGAGATAAAGCCTCAAAAATTTCAGATCACTGAAGCCGAGTCCTATATTTGACACTCACAAAATACCTTCACCTTAAACCAACCGGAAGTTGATTTTAAAAGCGCTCCAAATCAGTAAAATTCTCTTTAACGCAGTTTGAAACACTTCCGGTCTAATTAGAGCTTAAAATTCCAAAACCAATAACTTCCAAACGAATACTCAACCCCCTTAAAATACCACCCCTAAAAAAAAACCGGAAGTGCCTCTTTAAAACCCTTTAAAGCGCTCCAAACTGCAAATTTTAAACTTTTATTAATTCACTTAAGAGAAAAATATTATTTTTACTTTTTTATCTCGACGTCAAGACAAATGTTTCCACTTTATTTGTTCGCGCATCCAAGTGAAAATGTGTTTCAAAACCGCAACCCACAAAACAAGGCGCAGAGTAACAAAACGTAAATAAATAATAAACGTTAATTTGATGTCACAACGAAACCCGAGCAACGTTGCAAACACTCGGATAACATTTCCCAGCGTTCCTCACGATCATCACGCTTTAGTTTTTCCCAAAGGAAACCAATATGGATCGCGCACCTTGAGAGAAAAGGAAAAAAAGGAAAAAATCCTTTCCAATCATCAAGAGAAAATAGTTTAGTGAGGAGTAAATAAACGGAAAAATGTTTTTAAAAATTACATTTAGTAAATTTTCTGATTTA
Source organism: Stenotaenia linearis (assembly GCA_034700445.1). Lineage (NCBI taxonomy): Eukaryota > Metazoa > Arthropoda > Chilopoda > Geophilomorpha > Geophilidae > Stenotaenia > Stenotaenia linearis. The sequence goes on along the minus strand of JAQIXT010002316.1, from coordinate 7,088 downwards.
TATTGGAGGTTTGAGATTTTCTTTTGGGAGATTGTTTTTAGATTTGGATGAAATTGTGTGGAAAATGTAAATATTTGATACAAAAAGTGCAGGGATTTGATAAAATGGGGGGAAAGTGATGTAAAACTGATGGATTTCAGAGGAAATTGGATGAGTTTAAAAGGAAATTGATGGAATTTAATAGGGATTCAGTAGAAATTGAAAAAATTTAAGAAAAAAGTGATGGGATTTAGTAAAAATTGAAAAATTTAGAAGAAAACTGATAAAATTCAGTATAAAATAAAAAATTTAACAGATAAATGCTAAAAAATCAACAGAAATTCAGTAAAAATTGCCAAAAAATAAGAGAAAACTAACAAAATCCTCTAAAAATCACAAAACTACAAAAAAACTGCATAAATTTATAAAAACATCAAAAATTAAACTCAAAATTAAACCATAAATCCAAAAAAAAAAAAAAAAAAAACTCTTCATTATTTTTTCCACCAAACCCAAACACCAAAACACAAAATTAATCAGACAATTCCCCCCAAAAAAATCAATTCCTAAACACCTCCATTACATCTATATTAACTTAACAACGTCGTACAAACTCGAGACAAGTACAGTCCTTCACTCAACTTTATATGCTAGATTACATTTTAGAAGCCATTCACTTGAATTTATGTAACTTAAAGGCAAACTTTCAACGAGTTTATTGACATTCTTCGGTATTTCACTCGTGTTCATACCTTAACACGCACACGACTCATTAAGCATTCATTAATGCATTTGGGTCACGAGTTTTTTCTTTTTGTTTATTTTTTTGCCCAATTTCTACAATTTGATATTTTACATTTCTCAAATGGCAAAATGCCACAAGTTCGAGCATTTCACTTACAAATTGTGCCGTAATTTAATAAATGTGCTTCTGGTCTTTTATTTCTATTAAAAAAACAGCAAATTTGTCTATTCCACGTCCAAAGTCGAGGGAAAATGGCTGCAAATGCATCATAAAGGAGATTTTGTTTGTATCTGATGTAAATCAAGTTGCACTTTGTCCCTAAAGTAATAATTCTTGTGACCACAGACCATTAGAATTCTGGGAATTATCAGTTTTCTCATTCAGCAATACCTTTTCAGGAGTTAATTAGTTAGTTTTAAAGCTTGTGAGCTTTAATTTAGCACAGTGTAATTAGTCAGAAGCTAATAGTGTTGGGTGGATTTTTTGCATTCTTAATGGTGCAAAATAATAGATGAGTTTTTGTTGCTGTGTTGCAGTGAAGTTTGTTAGTAATGGGCAGCTTTTTAAAAATATTTGTAATAAAAGATGGGGAGATAATTAGGATTTGTTGGTTAAGTAAATGTTTGAGTTATTAAATTATATGAAAATAAAAAGGCAAGAGATTAGGTTAAATATAACATGATTTTTCTGTTACTATGGAAACTGTAAATACCATCTTAAAATGATGTTTTTCAAACAAATTAACATTATGACTGAATTTCATGATAAATGAAATTTGTGACTTTCACCTCAAAATCCATTTCTTTGTAAATTATATTAAAATTGAAACAACAAAAACTCATTCTTACTTCAATTTAAACATTTATAAAATATTAAAATTAAACCCCTTCTCAGAACTTGCATAATCCATCCACACCTCAAGACTTTTTCGACAAAGCATTCGAAAATATAACATTTCACCCAACTGCCACAAAACTACATGACATTCACATTAAATATTTACATTAAAAAAATCAAAAAAAAACCAACAAAACTTCTCACTTACCATCAGACAATTTTTTCCCCAAATCTAATCTAATTTCCCTTTTTACAGCACAAACTCAACTTCATTTAATCACCAAAAAAAAAAAAAAAAAAAAAAAAAAAAAAATTGATTAGAATCTCCCACTAACACATTGCCTTTAATATTAACAATGCGGTCAATAACAAAACCCACTTTTACCTCTCCCACATCAATCTTATTTTTACACCATATTTTTCTTCCCCATTTTAGATCCGTAAAAAAATAAATAAAAAAATCCCCTTCCATCTGTTATCGTTATCTTTCGCACTTTTTTTCCCTTTTAAACCTAATTTTTTTCTCTAAGCTTCAATGCCATTATAACTTATCAGATTGCTGCTATCATATCTTGTTTAGAATTATAATAGCCAATAAATAATATATATTTATCTTATTTTTTTATAGCTATTTCAACATTTTATTAGTATTGATAGCGCGGTATTACATCCGGTAATGGATTTTCCCTGTTTTCAACTTTATTCTTTTGAGTTTTATTAACTTCGTTCTTTTTTTATATTTTTATACGTATTTTTATATGTATTTTTATTTGATTTGTTTTGGTTTCACTTTGCTTGATCAACTATTCATTTCAAGGGGTTTTAGAATGTAAATTACACCTTGCAGCCCTTGAAGCAATGTGGAGAGAAATTAGTTATTAATTCTGATTCAAGCGTGGGCTGTCGCCATATGGCACGCGATTTACTAGATAAAACCAGGAATAGAGGGGAGAGAGTGTAATTAAGGTAATAGAGTGAGTTTTTGTTGAAATGGAATTAAATTTTTTTTTTTTAAATTTAAAAAGTAAAGTTTTAGTTTAATTTTCATTAATTTTGTTGAAGTAATTCAAGTGAAATTTGAATAGTTTTTTGATGGAAGGTGCGTTTATGTGATTGGATATTCATCTTATTTCATGCGAATAAATAAGTTATTAAATTTTGGAATTAGAATATTGAAATGTCAAGTGCAATGAAGATTTTTATATGAGAATGGAAAGAATGAGAATGCTATATATAGTATTTTGAGTGATTTTAATGTTAGCTGCCCTTTGTAGCGTGAAAGCACTGCAGTAAACGTTAATCTAATGCGATATATTAGCTGCCCCTTGTAGCAAGAATGCCCTGCAATGCATTTCTGTATATTTTAAACAGTAGCTGCCCCTTGTAGCATGAAATCCCTGCAGTACAATTTACACATGTATAACCCGTATTCTCTATACTTTGATTTTAACAGTAGCTGCCCCTTTTAGCACTGATTCCCTGCAATACATTAGTACTAGCTGTTCCTGTATCACCGTACGGTATTGACATTTGAATTCTCCATTCATTTCATTTTAATTAGTAATTCTTTACAAAAATTCAATCAAAAAATCAAACTTTTCACTAAATCAACATCAATTTATCTTTTCTCCCAAACTCTTTCTTGTCGATAAAACTCACAATTAAACTCCATCTCACCGTCCAGCAACGAGATTACAGACTTCCTTCACTTCATTTATTAGTGAAGCACAATTTCCGTTCATGGCCTTCCATTTTACTGCAATTTCTTGGGCCAACACGTTGCAGGAATTTCAATGTTCAATGCCACAATCCATTCCAAACCCCTTACAACAGTACAACATTAAACAACAAACTCCCAGACACATTTTCTTCTAAAAACAAAGTCTTCAATTTCGGTAGAAAAGTCAAAGTACTTGGACCGCTTTCAAAATACATTGCACTTAATACACCCACACGCAAACAAACTCCTAAATCCCTCGATGCAATCGTGATAAAATGATATGAAGTCAGTTTTAGACCATTTGCCAAAGTTTTACACAAGTACATGGACCCATTTTCCTCATGGTATGAACAGCCATACGTCACGCTCCATTTCTCTCTTGTTATTGATAAGTTTGAATTATATTTCTTCTTTTCTTTTTATTCTTTTCATCTTTGCCAGATTCAGTTTTTTTTATCTCGAACAAAAACATCAATCTATTCTCTTGCTTCTGGAGTTCTTTAATTTTTTTTATGTGTATGATGTCATATATCCGGGTTAACGCAGCAGTTCTCACTAGTGGGTCATTTGTGTGATGTTTTGTGAGGTTTTTGACTTCTTAGATTGTTGAGAGATGCTTTTCCCCGGACCGGAGGCACCGGGGTCAGCATCGAGGAGTCGGCTTCTGTCGACCGTCACTTTCAGTCTGCCCTGGTCTGAGGGACAACCCAAGACGCTTTCCCCGGACCGGAGGCACCGGGGTCGGCATCGAGGAGTCGACTTCCGTCGACTTGAGGGATGAAATACTTTAATAGAAAGTGATATGAAAAATCAATTACGGTTTTGCATTATTAAAATGAGTTTATTCTTACATTTAAATATTTGAAAACAATCCGGAGTGTTTGCATTTGCACTCAAAGTTTGCTGCAAATCTTCTGATTTGCTTTTATTGTTTGTGTGAAAATTTAATTTTAATTAATCCATAATTGTTTTGTCTCTTTGTGAGACAAAAATGACTGCAGATGATCTGAAGTTTATTTATTATTTATTTTTATTATTAAAGACAATTTGAAATGAATTTGTGGAAAATATTTTTAAAAACCAGCAGAAAATCTACAAATAATCTCTGGATTTTGTTTTATCAGTAATGGAGCTTCTTAATTGAAGCTGCAAATTCTAAACTAAGATCTTACAGAACCTCTAAGCACCTGCATTTTGGATCTCTGATGTTTCTTTTATTTCTAGAGTGAGATACAATGACTCCCTGAGTGTGTACTATCCCTAATGGATAATTCAGCACTATTGTTCTAAGTCACATGATCACAGGTTCACTAATCTATCTTTGCACCTTTCAATATTTAATTAATTTATTTGCATGTTAAAAGAAGCTAATTCTTTTAACTCACCTGCAGTTTTTAATCAATAAATTTTTGGCCTTTTGTCTTAATTTCAAATTATTTGAAAATTTCATGACAACTTTCATGAGTTATTTATTGCACCAGTTGGAATAAAGAAAAGCTTTTAAAGTTTATCTGTTGCGAGTCTTGCAAACCAGTCATCCAGCTTTTAAGAGAAAAGCCATCAACTTCTCGTTAGTTTCGGCCAGAATGTCACGTGTAACATTTCAACCATTAATCTCAATGACTTTTTCTAAAACTATACAATGAAATTGGCTCTGTGCAGCTGGTCCTCTTTATTTTTCTTATTATTGTAATATCAAAGAAATCAAACACTTTCTTTTCACTTTCAATGAAGAAGAAACTTCTTGAAGTACAAATTATTAGGAGCAGATGATAGAGATAATAAATTAATTAATCTTGTGAAAAGAAATGCATTGAACAATGTGTTGGTGTTGAAAAAAGTAAATCTCTTTGATCTTCACAGGCTTTACCAGTTTCTTTACTGTGGACAGTAGTATTGACCCAATCATGCCAGTGATACTGCAAAAGAGTTTTGGTGCCTCTGATGGTGTTAGTGTCAAAGTTTTTCTATTTTCTGTTGTTGATTTCACCATGACTTTGTTCTCCTGTCATTTAACTTTCTGCCTTTTTGCTCTTGGCTTTTGTTTTTTTGGTCATTGCAATAATTCCAGTCAATATCTAGACTTTTATATAAGAGGAAAATAAGGACCTGTCTTTTCCAGATATTTTTTAAAGGATGCAAATAGCCACAAAGACCTAGAAAGATCAAAAGCCCTAGAAGATCAAATTTGAAGTTGCTGTTCAATTGCCTACATGGCATCATTGCCATACAGCTATTTGCATTTCTTAAAGGAAATATTTGAGAACATCACTTTTTTGTAGCTACAATTTAGTAATGTTTTGATTTTGTTATCATTTTATCCTAATACTGTGACAGCCCAAACTTTGGTGACCCCAATTCTGAACATCATTTAACTTTTTTAATCAAATTTTCTAACTCTCTCTTCTACTTGGATTAGAAAATGTGGTTGACATTGAAATTAAAGAATCAGCTGCAATGTGTCACAGAGTAATGACACATTACAAAAGGAAGTGGCTCTTACATCATAATCAATCTTGGTGGCCACTAAAGGTAAAATGAATGTTGAGATTTGTTACAGACAAATTATAGTACATTGAGAATGTGTATTGTAGCTGCTATGTTTAATGTAGTTGTAAATGTGTTGTAATACAGAATAAAATGTTGCAATAAAAATCTACTACCTCCAATATCATAATTAAACTGTTTCCTATTGGGATGTCACATTCAATATCTGTTCCCACTGAGTACAACTCTGTGAGAGAACAGTAATTTTCCAATTCCCAAACTAACAAAAGTGCACTTTTCAAGATGAAATTGTTATTATAAATATAACAGTGATTTTTGTTAAAGTTAATTGAAAAACATGAGAACATCATTCATTTTTTTTAAATAAAAAAAAATTATTAATTAATTTGACTATAGATTGTCATCAGTGATGCATTGAGGGTTAATGGGTTTGGAGTAATATACTGAAAACTATCATATTAGTATGCATGTTGAGTAAAAATCAATGTGTTCATGGTCTGTAAAGAGTTTTGTAGTTAATTAGACCCAAGGTTAACTGGAGTTTGTGACCGATCAATCCAAGAATGAATTTGATTGTGCTCATGCTGGAAGGGAAAAAGGGTTCATTTAAGCTTACATTGCTTTGAGGGTCAATTAACTCCTTCTTTCATTATAACAGAAAAGTAACAAGTGTTTTAAATTTTGCTTCCCAGGAGAATGAAGAAATTTAATGACATCACTAATGTCATTAGCATCACACTTAGTCAGTGACAAAACTTTAAAAACACAAGATATTTTCGACTAACATTAAAGCTGAAGATACAAAACCGCAGCAAATAAATCTCTTTACATTGTCTCAATAATTCTAGCTGCCCCTTGTGGCAGGAAAGCCCTGCAATTCATAACACAAAGGATGCATTTCGTGTTAGTTGCCCCTTATAGCATGACAGTCCTGCAATACATTGCTGTGATTTATAATCTTAGCTGCCCCATGTAGCATGAAAGCCCTCAATACATTCCTACATTATTTTCAATGCTAGCTGCCCCTTGTAGCATGAAAGCCCTGCCATACACTGGCCTATTATTTTCAATGCTAGCTGCCCCTTGTAGCATGAAAGCCCTGCAATACATTCCTACATTATTTCAATGCTAGCTGCCCCTTGTAGCATGAAAGCCCTGCAATACATTGCCCTATTATTTTCAATGCTAGCTGCCCCTTGTAGCATGAAAGCCAACTTCTAAATATAGCATAAAAGTTTGCACTGAACGTTTGTGCAAATTCAAACTCATCAACCTAAGCCGGGAAATTGAAAGAAAATC
>JAQIXT010002315.1:0-11317 GCA_034700445.1 Stenotaenia linearis | reverse complement strand
TTAAATAGTTCTCCAGCAGCAAGTCAATCATCACGTGATCTTACAATATACAAGATGGCGCGAAGTATTACGTCACAGTGGCATGAAACATTTTCTCCTTTCGGCCTTTCAAAGATCTCTGGTTAGCAATTTTCTGAAATGTTAAAAGGTTTTTTTTTCCTTTTATTTTTCTTAAAGAGTAAGTCAGGGTCTTTTAAAGACATTGCAATTAAAGGTAATCATAGGGTAGCTTTTATTGATTTTCCTTCTAAATATGTATAATCAGAGGAAAATTGGAAATTGTTGTGGGTGGAGAGCAAAGTGCGGGATCAATATACTGTGCCCTGTGTTGGTATGTGTTTATAAACTATTTTTTACTTATGGTAAAGTAGGTTATGCACTTCTCGCACGAATAATGTGGAAAATATATCGAAATATATTTTCAATGTATGCAAGATATTTTTTAAAACTACAGTCGGACCCGCTTATAGCGTCAATCAAGGGACCGGGCTTAAATTGACACTATAAGCGGGTTGACACTACAAGCGAATCCGCTTACAGCGTCAAAGTGTTGGCCGGACCGCACCAAATGTGATGCTATAAGCGGGTTGACGCTATAGCCAAGGTCGCTACTGGCGGGTCCGACTGTATATCTAAACCGAAATACGTTTTTTTACCTGGGTATGGAGAACATCCTGAATACATATTGACGTTAGTATATAAATCTATTGATATATATGTTGTTGATACATGCAAAATTTAAGTTTGTTATACAATCGATAACGGGCGGCTTTTCATTATCAAAATCTTCAAGCGAAACACTTTAGTTAGTAAAACAATTTCTTGGTCTGGGACTTACGTACTTGTTAGTGTTTCACAGCAATTAAGTATGCACCTGGTATTTCTACACAATGAAAAACGAATTAGAATTACAGAACAGTGTAATTTAATAATTTCTTATTTTGTGAAATAATTGCTTGTAAAGTTTCCTTAGCCTTTGTAGTTCTAAGTAGATTGTTCTCTTCCGCAAGCATCAAGGGAGTGCATTTTGGGCAATTCTTATGATTTAAATCCAAAAAGACCAGAGACCACACATTTGATTAAAAGTTGGTCGTTCTGTGGTCATAATGCAAAATTGGGTTAACTGCTGAAAACGCACTCTTTAATACATCAATATTTCCATTTTATATTAATTTTCTAAGTCTTTTTCTTCTTACATTCTCTAAAGATTTCATATTGCATTTTTAAGATTGGATTTCTGTTAGTGACACATGAAAAGAAACGATATAAAACTGCACTCAGCTTGAAAACCCACGACAAATGCAGGAAGCCATCACTTGGAATCAATTTATACCCATCAAAGGATTTAATAGACAGCAATTGAGTACTCATAGACATCGTTTGCCATAGCAATCAGTGGCTGTGAACACTAGACTTAATGGTAAATCAAAGGATTTTATGATTTTATGATGAATTTCAAAGGAAAGAAAATTTGTACTCATAATATTTTAAACACGTAATATAAAATTTCTGTGCAACACATAAACAAAATTGAATTAACTTTTGCAAAAAAGCAGCAAAAATCAGAGCAAGACCATTGATCTGTAAAATGCAATCAAGAAATGTTTTCCCTCAAGCAAAAAGATGATAAATTTCTTTAAATTCACATCAGAATCACAGTTGAGACTGTATATTCCCAACATGAACCCAGAAGAAAAATCTATTCAATACAAACATTACAATTGCATTTCCTGCTTAGCAACCAAAGGCACAAACCAATCTCCTACTATTCATGCATGTCCCAGAAAAAAAAATTGATTTTTTAACCAAATTACACTTCTTTTCTAAATTTTTTATTCAGTTTTGAAGAAAAGTTCTAAAATCTCAAATTTCTTGTGCCGTTACCTTTAAAAAAAATGTAGATATTGATTTGCGCTAATCGCGATGAAGGTGGTAATGTCACAGCTGATGAGAGGTTTCTGCTCCCATTTCCTTCTCATCTCTTCTTTTTGGAATTCATTGAAGGACAAGAGTATGGAAAACCAAACTGGTATTTGGAATCTTGCCAAGTGTTAACCTTGATAACCTCTTTCACTGCTGTAAAGCACCACTCCGCTTTGAGCCCGGACTGAGCTACAAAGCGAGAAGGTGGAAAACTTCAACAAAAAACCCCCCTTAAATGTTTAGTGCCAATTTTTACAAAATCCAAAGCCTCAGAACATTGAGAAAATCAAATGCTGGTCATTCCATAACATGTGCACCACATCTTGCTCATCATATCAAAGCACTCATTTCTTCTTCGGTCTTTATACTCCTGGTTTCACATATGAAATCCTCAATGATAACATCTGGCAGCTCATTCCAGCTTTTATGACAGCAGTTTTCCCTCTCTTCTTTTTTCTTTCTTGGTTGTCTTAGTTGTTGTTGTTTGTCCTTCATTTTCTTCTGCTTCGTTCAATCAAAGTCGCGTAAGTCATTCAACTCCTGAGGTCTGTGTGCAATTAATTGTACAAGAAGTTAAGGGGAACTTCGAAAATTGATGACCACAAAACTACGTCTGGGAGTAATAGAAAGAAATGGGAAATGAATCAAATCAAAAACATGACTGGGTCAGAATCAACTAGCTTTTCCTCTTGTTCAGAGGTGAAGTGGCAATAACTCATTCTGGAGAGAAAGATTAACTGGTTGGAGGTTTCGGTTACCCGGTTTTGAAACCAGGGATTCGCTAAAGATGAATAGTTTGTTATCTTACAGGGCTTTATCAATTCAAGCAGAATTTCAGACGTAATAACTGGATCAAAGATAGCATTGAGTTACGTTATGGTATTCAAATGTGTTTTAGATAGGTCCTGAAATGGTGTTAAGAAAGTTATAAATGGCAAAAAGTAACTTTAAAGTTGTTCCTTGGTTTTATTGTAAAGTTTATGTTTTGCATTGACTTTCCGCAGTTAATGAAAACTTATATTTTTTAACCGTTTTTTGCATTGAATGTTTTTAAATTTACAGATGTGAAACTTTAGATTTCACATCGAATTTCACAACGAATTTTATATTGGCTTTTTTTGTAAAGCCATTATTTTTTGCATTGTTGGTTTTATGGAAACTATTCAAGACATGCTGTTTCATTGGAAGACTTCCATAAAGTTTCACAAGGCATTTTGAGGTTGTTCATGGGACATCCAAAGGATATCACATCTTTCAATGGGATATTTTATGAATGTTTTTCACATTTTGTTAATGACATTCTAGGGATATGACTTTTGGATGTGTTTTAGTGATTAACAAGAGAAATCATTTATGGAAGTTAAAGATTTTTAAACATCTAGTCTTCTTCAGAATGTTTTGTCATCATTTTGCATTCTTTATGAGAAGTGCAGCCTTCATCCACAAGCTTAATAATTTTACAAAGAAATACATTTAATGGGCAAATTTTGTAATCCAATTAATAACTTAGCAAATTAATTAATGAGTACTATTAATTTCTTCTTAAAAGGAAAGCTAAATGATGTTTATTTAAGAATATCAGTAAATCAATGATGCTATCTTGCTATGAAAGGTGCAACTGCAAACTTGTGCCATTTGACCCATGCAGAGCCTTGTCACTTTCAAGCTGTGTCATTTATTCTTTGTTTTCTCCATTACATTTTGTAAAAGTGAGATCTAGACAATTAATGGAGCTGACCTTTATGCGGCTGGCAAAATTCTTCTGCTTTAAAGAGCAGAGAGATTTTCTCTAATTTGTGCATTTCACGCTTTTGAATGGGTTGTTATTTTTAGGTTTACTTGACTTATACATGCTTTTATGCATACTAAATACAGTCATAAACTAGCACATGTCAGGTGCAAGTTTGCTGAATTTCCACTTGAGAAAATTAATTTCTTTTACTCACTTTTACTTGGTACTAATGCAATGATTTGATTTGCAAATTAAAGGCGGAGTATCTTTATTCTTTTGCTACTGCATCCTGTTTTATTGAGTTAAGTCTGGAAGTCTTGTTGATTTTTGGTAAAACCCAGACAAAAGGTCAGCAAATGAACTAAACAAATTAACCTGGAAAGAGGAGTTCCAGACATTGCCTTATGACCAAGTCATCAGATAGCTCTTTGAAGTCTGTAATCGCAAGCTTAAAGATGATGAGATGGACAGAGATTCTAAAGAGATTTGAAGATTAAAGCGTAGCAACCGAAACTAATAACTTGGATACGTCTGATTTTGATTTTTATTAAGTTTAAATCTGAAATATTTTTTTACATTATTGCAGATGGATCCAAAGAACTTTAAAATCATTGATTTTAAAACTTCTGTTTAGAAGTTATAATAAGATAAGAAATGACTGTACAGTACAGAAATATTTCTGAAATTGAAGCTTAATTAATTGATAACGTGTTATGCAAATAACAATATGACCACAAAATTAATTAACAGCATTCGAAAATCGGTTTAGAATTCGGGAAAACCAACGAAAGAAACCAGAAGCAAAAACAAAATCGCAGAAGAAAAGAAAGCCACGCTAAAGTCAACAATAATGGAGAAAATCGTGACTTTAATACCATCATAGGCACCAGAGCTTTCAATTAGCAGAACTGTGAAGGAGCCATTGCTGGCAGGAACACTCAAGAACAATAAGCAAAGCTAGAAACACGCAGCCAAAAAGTTTAGTTGATAGTTGACAGTGTTTGAATTAAAGATGTGTGTCTGTTAAAAGTTCCACTGTTTTAAATCACTGCAGAACTCAATCAACAGACAATAGACGAATTATAAATGAATGTGGTTAAATTTCAATCTTGTTTTTGCCAATCAAATTGTCAACAGTCATGCAAAACTACTTGTACAACTAACAACTCGATTTAATTACACCACTCTGACTCACTTGATGCCAACTAGATATGCAAAAATTCATTTAAATTGCTAACAAGCACTTAAACAGACCAAGAATGCAATTTCATCGGTTTATTGCGGCTACTTTAAACTTAGCCATCTCTAACTTCTAATTTCATCAAAATTACTACGCTACTCAATTACACCGCTGTTGAAAATCCAATAAGTCCCAACTAGTCTAACGGATTGAGCACAGCTAAGTGGGTAAGTCAATGAAATCAATACCATTCCTCCATGGCCTCAACATTCTCAATTTTCCCCCCTGGAATTCAGGGGACCCGCATTTCCGCTCATTGATTAACGTTTGTGACGTCTCGCTCCAATTGCCTTGGAATAATGGCTGGCAATGGGTACTACTAACCGATGTCATTATTTTGTCATTCTGAACAGGAAAAGCAAAAGTTTTAATGATGATTGCTTTTCTATACGAAGGAGCAATAATGTCACAATACAGTCCTCCTTTCGGTGTTAGAAAAATCCTTTCTATCGTGGTGTAACCTATATATGGAGTGCTCAAAGCTCTAAACGTGACTTATAAACACCAATATTTTATTATAGTACACCAATTAAGTGTGCAACTTGTACTCCATATACGTGTTCAGCAACTAAAAGGTGTTTACATGAGTGTAAAAGACAACTTTACACTCCAATAACACAAATTTTACACTCGAATAACACCTTTATTTTTGTATGTGTATGAATGGTTAGTAATTAATAATGTTTTTATTGCAATGTAATACTGCAAATAGTAGGAAGTTTTATACTGTAATTCCCAACTCATGTTTGCTGCTAAGTATTGTTTTTTGGCGAACAAAGAATTCAGATTTTTTTCAGCAACAAATTTTCTTTGCCATTTTCTATTCGTTTGGTGCAGGGACTCAATTCCAAGAGCCATAAATCAAAAAGAGTGAGAAGTAGACTGACCATTTCGAGTCATGAATCCAGGGCAGCACATAAAAAGTCGAAAAAATTCAATCACATTCAAAAGCCATGCATCAAATTCACACTGACAGTTTGCTGGCTACTCCATCTTTCCAGGAATCCATTAGAAACTGTCATGTAACAATGCAGATATTGCAGTGTGAAAGAGAGTCTAAGATGTAGTGAAATTCAATATTTTATGTGAGTATACAGTCTTAAATGCTATAAGTTTCCTGAACCTACAGACATTACTATATATAAGTAGATTTTTCTGGAATTAATGTTATTCACAAGTAATCTGAAGATGCAATGTCAAATGTTTGAAAAAGAATTCCTTAATGTTGACTTTGGCATGAGAAATTTCCATTTCATTCGGTTCATAATCTGCTGCTAATAATTTACATTTTCAAAGTATGAAAATCAATAAAATGCAATGTATTTTGAATGTGAACCTAATAATTCAATACAGACCGGTTTACGATTTTCAGATTTATAATTAACATGGAATTTATAAGTTATAAGACATAAATTTTGTTTTCCGCAAACTCTCTAATGATAAATGGATACATACTTATAAATGATTTCCAATTGGGGCAATCCATAAACATTCATAGAATTTACTATTTAGTAGCAATGCATGGTGCAAACAACTTAAAGCTTAGTTTAACAATTGTGCCAAACTCTTCAAAACTTATAAGTTACTTGCACTTCTCAAGTACAATTGAGAGAATTCATCCAGCAACTCGCATCTTCAAGTATAAAGACATTATCAACCCCCACCAATCTAAAAACGCTTATAATCTTAATGAAAATCTCTTCATTACACTCTAACTAAACTATGCTGATAATAAGTTAAGTTCACGAAGCTGTAGTTATAATAAGTGCCTTTTAAGTTAAAGCCTATTGTCTTAATATGGGTGCGAGGAAAGTCATCAGCGAAGACAGGCACGTGCGCCCTATCCTGCTCGAGTGGGCATCTAATTCAGCATGAAGAGACTCAGCAGCCAATCCCCCAGCCCATCACTTGCTCTATTTCGCAAATCGAATTCCTTTGAGCCATTCCATGAAGGTATAGAGTAAGATACAATTATCACAGCGATGGCTAAATTAAATTGAAAAAGGACATTGAAAAATATATTCTGACTGGATTCTTTCAACGTGAACGTGTATTGCAGTGCAGCTTCTGGATTACTTAAGTTAATTTATTGTGATTTGTTTTCTTTCCAAATTCTTTTGGCTTTGTTTACTTCAGAATTTAAGTATTCTTTTTAACTAACTTAATTATTAAGAAACTTTGTGGTCAAAGTTTTATTCTATTTTTATTGATTTACAGTGTTTTGGTCAATGATTTGCAAAAAGAACTTTACAAATTTGCGGACTGGCAAAAAAGTATGGATACATAATCTGTTAAATATGGATATTTTTGAAGAGATTTTTTTGAGATTATTTAGCTGAAAAAGTAAAATTTTTTAGAAATCTGTAGAAACTGGGCAAAATTTTTCTATTGTCTTAAGACAATAGAAAATGTAAATAATTTTTAGAATCTTTTACTAGGCAACATAGAAGTAATGCGCAGTATTAAGGGTGCACACTAAGAAATTTTAGGTATATAAAAGTGTTAAGAGGTGTTACAAGGAGTTAATGTATCAGCCAGCATCTAAATAGTGTGAAGATATACCATAAATTTGGGTGTTAAAAATAAAAAGGAGTTATAAAGTGTTAAAAGGTGTTGAATAAGAATGGTTAGATGTCAATCACAATTTTACTTTCACAAATAATTTACACTTATAAAAGGTGCAAATAAACAAAGGTGACAAATATTTCATAACGGTGTTAACTAAAACTAAAAGGTGTGGAAGTAATATTTTTACTATTACAATATATTTCATCCAACAATTTTTAAGAATAATATTAAGCAATAAACTCTTAGCTGCTCCAACAAATGATAACATGCTATTTGTTTAATAAAAATAAACCTTTATTTCTATCACACCAATTTCTCTTACAAAACAACACAATATTAAATTAAGCGCTGCCTCAATTTGTTCCGAATCGAGGAAAAAGATTACTCTAGCCTTTTAGACTAATCTTGTGACCGCCGGTGACTCACCGGTCGGCACTACCTGTCATACCGCTAGGGGGATTGGTCACTCAAGTGTACCGGAAGTACGTGACCAACCCCGAGGTTACTTGGGAAGGCTCGGGAATGCCTTGCGGAGAGAATCCTTCCGGCGACTGAAGTCGCAACACCAGATTCGTTCTCTGCACGCCGACGTTCGACCGAGCCTAAGTTGTAAGATGGAGAAGTGGGATGCGAGTGTCGATACTGTGGGTTGAGATGCAATGCTTTTGGAAATATAGATATAGATAAGAAACAATAGTAATCACAATAAATTGGGCACTATAGACCACTTGGAGTTCAAATATAATTCAAATCAGCATAGCATAACAACCTGTAAGTGATCTTGAAGCAAATTTTCAAACTCAAGGAAAAGAATAGCTGTTTCTCCAAATCAGTTGACAATTAATTTTCATTTCATTCAAAGTGTGACTGGCTTCTGAGGTCTCCACCCTCAACCGGAGATCCCCGTCGTGCAACGAATGCATGATGAATGAAGGAGACACAGATGCTTATTCTTGTAAATGGTGTGGCTTTATTCTTAAGCTGATGAACTGCTTGCATCCGTGGCTGGTACGTCTCGATCCCACGCCGATGCCGTAGCATCGGCAGGGCTAGAAATAATGATCCCTTGCGGCTTGCCTCTCGTCTCAACCCGCAGTGTCGACACTCGCACCCCATCGGTATCGTTGCATACCGTTAGGCCTCATCAAATGTCGAAAGTACAATCTTATTTTAAAACAAATCAAATATCAATCCATAAAATTAACTTTTATTGAAAATTCATTATGACATTGTTTTTGTTTATCATAGAAATTGTATAGTCAATGCTATAGAGACTGGACATCAATTAAGTGAGGAAAAAACTGTTTTACCTTAAATTTTGATTTTAATGAATTTTGTTTAATCTTTTACAAATTAATGTTTCAATATCTTACCAATTTAATATTTTAATATTTTATCAATATTAATATTTTACCAATTATTTAATATTTTAAAATTTTACTTATCATTTTAAAATCATTTATTTAATATCTTATGCTTTTTTGGATATATCAAGAAATCATTGGTTATACTTTTTTCTTTATAATGTTTTGAAAATAGTGCAGAAAAAGTGCAAAAAGTTACAAAATTAACATCTTTCCATTCTAACCCTAGAAATGAAACTTGTTTTAGACATCTAGATTACAGATGCTATTACAGCTTCTTTTCTATCATCTCCAACATCAAACTTTGATAATAGCTGCCCATCATTCATTTTAATACGTTTATGATATAATATAATTTGCTCCGGAGTCTTTCTAACCTTATCGCTGATTCGTTTCCTCAATTCTTTAACATCATTCTTTAGGTCAATATCAACAGTAAAGCCAAAGGTTCGACTTTTTTTGGGGTGGAATATCACACTGACATCTATTGACCTGCAATAGGTATACAAATTATATTGAAAGTGTATATTTAAGTAACTACATAGGAGCAAAGCAGAGTAGTTATTGCAGGCAAAGTGGAGAAATAGGGGAGGGCTAGAATTAGGCATAAAAGACTTAGTAGCTAAAGATATTTTTAAGCCTAATTAGATCCAAAATAAGAGTTAAAACTAACAATAAATGAAAAGACTCCTAAGATCATAAATGACCAGAAAAGACTTTAAAAACATGAAAATATTGAAAATATGTTTTAACCATTTAAATACTGACAGTGTGTACAAATATACAATCCAACTTCATGAATACAAACTTTTTTATATTTTTAGAACAGATTTTTTCAATTGTACGTTATAAGCTGCGAGAGCATTTGATGCAGACATTATAAAATTACAAGACTTGGAAAATTTCTGCTCCTTAAAAGTCCAGCTTAAAATTTTTGTGGGCTTTCCAGCAATGTATTTGGCACTCCAGATCCCCAGATTGTGCAGTTTCACTTTCTCTTTTTAATATTGTGCCAGATTTTGGAGAAAGGGCACTGAATATTTCCACAACTGATCAAGATGCGGCTTAAGATCATCCTCTGTTTAGCACTTGGACTGTAACCAAGCTGATTCTCAAACAGAAGAAGTCAATTTTTGGGTGAATAAATGTATACCAAATGCATATCCTACCCCCCCTATTTCAACAGCTGCAAAAAGACTGGCACTGGCAGATAAATGCATATGGAATTTGGTTGACAAAATGATAGAATGATAGAACAAGAAGTACCAAACATTACATTGTTTTAGATCAGAAGAAAAGGAAGATTTTAACAAAAGAAAAACACTAGGCACATTCAAAAACTCGTTAGCCATGTTATGAGTTGTAACACTAAAAGTTAAAATGACAATTGATTTCTGAATGCAATTGTTTTGTGCCCTAAAACGACCTCATTTTATAAATTAAGACGCCATCACATGACGTGGTCACGTGTCAACACATCACATGACTTGGTCACTTGGCAAAACAAACAAAAACAAACATGGCATAGATCAAGTTCTGCATCCAGAACTTGATCGATCTAACTTGATCTTAGATCAAATTGCCGAAGTAAACAACACGCAATTTACAATTAAATATGCCATAAATAATTACATATGTATGGTGTATAAAGTATTTTTAAGCTAATAAACACATTGAGACAGGTTTCAGCACATAAATTGGCCTAAAACTGATGGAACACATTCCGTCGATCTAACTGGCAAAAAATGGCACCCAAAAAGGAAGAGTTAAGATGAAAAAGCTCGTAACACAGGCCTTAAAACGACCTTCTGGAGGTCGTTCTTGTTTCGTCGTTTTAAGCTACTTTAAATGAGTGGTAACACGAGATTTCTCGCGTTAAATCTCGTAACACGGCGTAAGAAGATCGTGTTACGAGTTTTTGAATGCGCCTACTAAAAATAATAACTTTCCAATTTCTTTCAACCTCACACATGGCTTTTTAAAATTTTGGCACCAATTATTTGTTTCTAATCAAATGCTATGCTAATTTATGCTAGTTTATATAAATTTTGTTGGTGTCACTATTGCATGCATTCCTAATGATTTCCTAATAACGTCCCCGAAAGCAAGAATTGATTACTAGTAATCAATTCTTGCCGAAAGCTGGTATTCATCATTTTTGGAGTTTTTACTAAATTTCATTTTACCCTTAAACTATTATATACTTACTCAACAATATCACATGTTAAGATAACAAGACACAAAACCAATAGAATCTTAGTTTTGGTTGAAATAGCAGAAGCGGAATGCTTTGAATGTTGAAAGCCAACTGTAAAAAAAAATTCAAAAATTAATTGATATACCGTACAGTTGAAATTACAGCCCAGGCGGTTAACCAAATTTCGCTTCACTGGACCAGGCGGAAATTGGAGATCAGGCGGGAATTGGGGACAGGCTATTATAATAAAAAAAATCTGAATCTGAATCTGAATAAAAACCTGAATACCATGT
>JAQIXT010002314.1:0-11319 GCA_034700445.1 Stenotaenia linearis | reverse complement strand
AAATTCCATGTTAAATGTAAGTTAGATTTATAATTAACATGGAATTTATAAGTTGTAAGACATAAGTTTTGTTCTCCACGAACTCTAATAACTTTAAATTAGCAAATGAACTGGAACACATATCACAAGATTTCCATCTCCATCCTTTACAATAGAGACTTAGCAAAAACTTGGTACCAAGCTACCAATTTACCAACATGCAAACTGAAACATGGTTTCTAAGTATGTTGGTAACTTGTAATTTGGAAACTAGGTACTTCAGTTAGCTTACAGATTTTATTTATACATTACAAACTTGCCAAGTATCAAAGTTGTTGCTTACATTTGAATTTCGTTTATTTCCTCCAATATTTCTACTTAATGAAACCACAAAAGCTCTGGCAGTGCTATACAAGGCGTTAGTTGAATGAAATTGTAATTGGCATGCCATTTAAACACCACCCATACTCGCGATCGTACATCGAAGCGAGCAGAAAATGGTGGCATTCGAGAACGGAAGTGGCTCATTGTTGTCCTTATGCGCATCAAAACTAAGTAACGAAGTTTTTCATACCAACTTTCAGGAACATTATCAGCTTCCTACCCAAAAGGCCGGCAAGCGATCCAGTGTAGCATGATCTTAGTTAAAAAACCGAGAACAGATACTACACTATGATCTTAGCCAAAAGGCCAAGAAGCGATCTTTAGGATTGTAGCCTTTAAGATAACCAAAAACCCCAATTCCTCCCAAATCTCCACACCCCAAACCCCCTCACCTCCAAACTCCAAACCCCCCAAAACATCCAATGCAAATTGCCACAACCGAAACACCTTCCAACTTCCAAAACCCTCAAACTCCAAATCCTCCAAACCACCTAACTCCTCAAACTGCCACAACCCCTAATGGCAAAAATTCTCTCTCTTCACTAAACCCCAATATCTTCAAAATCAGCAATCCTTCCCAAAATTCCCAAAACCTCTGATTATGCGAAATCCCTAAACCTACCAAACCCTCCAAATCTCCAATACCTCTAAACTCCTTAATCTTCAACCCCGCCCCCCTAATGCTCTAATCCCAAAACCCCCAAATTTCTCCAAAGCACCACTATCTCCAACATTCCCTCAACCACCAAAACCTCCAAACCCCCCAAAACTCCTTCCAAACCCTAAAACCCTCAAAAGCCCTAAATACCTCCAGATTCCCCAAAACTACAAACCCATCCAGACTCTCAAAATCTGCGAAACCTCCAACCAACCCCCAATTTCCTCTCACACTGCTACAACCCCAACCCCAACCCACAAAACTTAAATTTCAAACCTCCAAATCTCCTAACCTACAATATCTGCAAACTTCCTAACCCCAAACATCCAAACCACCACAAGCCATAACACCCCCTCAGCCTCCAAACTCCCCAAATATTCAAATCCTTCAATCCCTCCCAAACTTCCATAAGCCTAAACCCTTCTCATCTCTACATCCCTCTCATCCCCAAATCCCCCAAGCTCTCAAATTGCCCTCACCCCAAAACTCTCAAATTGCCCTCACCCCAAAACCTCCAAATTGCCCTCATCCCAAACCTCCAAATTCAGAAAACACCCAAACCCACAATTCTATCCCAAATTGCCACAACTCCTAACACACAATTCTATCCCAAATTGCCACAACTCCTAACACACTCCAACATCCCCAACCTCCAAACTCCCAGAACTGTGAACTCCAAACTCTGAAAACTCCATCACCTCCAAACTCGCAAACCCCCAAAACTCCCAAACCTTTCAATCTCCCTAAATCCTGCCTAATCTCCAATGCTCATAAACCCCAAAACAATCAAAACACCCAATCCCTCACAAATTGTCAGATTTCCTTCTTTTTCCCAAGTAAAAATATTATCTTAAAGTTTTCATACTGTAGGCCAGGAGCGAGCATCGCCAGCGACTGACTTAGTTGTACTAATGAAAAAAAAAGAGATAATTTTCAACTTTATCAAATAGTAATAAGTAATAAATAGCATTATAATTAATATTTCATAATAGAAAAAGCTCCAATTTCAATCTCATCTCGGCAATCACAAAGTTTTTAAAAAAACACCTCAATATATTAATCACACTTCATCGCGCGATGAATCCAACACATCTCTTCCGACAATATATGTCACAATATTTCCACTCGCTCCAACCCACACCCATCCACATGATTGATGCGACATCCTGCGGTCCTGATAGTGACACATGCAGCTAATTGTATCGATTTCCCGCTTGATCTCAATTGGTTCCACATCTCTTCTACACTCCACTCACTCCACCCGTTTTCCATCCCCCCCCCAAGCACACCAGAAAAAAAGCTGCTAACTCAAACTTACTTTTCACTCAACCTCTGTCCACTTTTTTTAACCATAAACTTCAAAATAATGTCAAATCAAATAGCCATCTACGGGGAATTGGGAGGGGGATGAAAAATCTGTCAAGTTTAAACATTCTCTTTTCCCCACTTCATCTAGTTTTACTTCTTCACCTTCAAAAATATCTATTTTTCTCTTTCTTGACATGCGGAGAATAAAAATGGACATGGCGTAAAACCCAAAGAGGAAGAAAGTGCAGTGATAGATTGATCATGTCAGGAAAATGACGATGGATTAGGTGTGTCTGGAGAGGAAAAGAAAGGAGCAAGAGAAAGATATAGATGCCAAATGGCAAGTGAATGTGCAAGGATGCATGTGAGGAGTTTTCATCCGTGAAAATGGAGATTAGCTCCGACAATCCATTCCACTTTGGACCTTGACTCCGGCAAAACATTCACTTTCACTTCAACTTATGGCCTTAATAAAATGTCTATTTCAAGACACTCCCATCAACTGCAACTACTTTACTTACAAATTACTGAGAAAGACCTTTAAGCTGCTTGACTCTGAAAATGAAAGTCTTTCTTGTAGAATGTGGTGTGTCTTAATGAATAAGTATGCACCATTGCCAAAAGGGGAACTACCAATCCCACAACCAAGTAAAGTTTAAAAAACTGCTTTCAACAGTACAAAAAGGCATTCCAAGCTAAATGTTTGATCCCAGAAGCTACATTCTATTTAACCACGGTTGCCCTTTAGGGTACTGGTAGCATGTTTCTCCTATCATGTTCTCTTTTTGGAGTATTATAGGTATGTTTGAATAATCATTTGAAAAGTATAAACAGAAACAAATCTTGTGTCTACTTCATGATTCTTCCTGATTACTTCATCTTGTGAGATGTTAAACAAGAGTTCTGGCATCTGATGAATTGGGGTCAAGATTTTCTATCTCTCTGTTGGTTTTAGCCAAATCTTTCTTAACTTCTGCTGTGTGGTTTTCTCACCTTTTGTTGATTACAGTTTATGTTGTCTGATTCTGATGCTTTGTTTCTAGTTTTCGTTCTGGTTTCTTCGTATTTTGGGGCACATTTGGTTTTGGACCTTTCTGCTGATATTCTTAGGTAACATCCAAAATTCTGTTTCCTCATGCAGAAACTGCGACCCCTTATTTTGCTGTAATCTAATCAATGATATTTTTATAGCTTTTTGGTTTGTTCTGATGTGTTTCCATATTTTTAAACTACTAGATATCATAATCCTTTTTAAAATTTAAACACTTCAGGAATGTCCGTGGCAGTAATTATATTTCCCTCTCAGTTTAAAACTTTCCAGAAATCCATCTATTGTTCTTGTATGATATTTAAATAACAACGCTTTACGTAAGATAACCAAAAAAAATTAGGTAATAATTACACTGCAAAAAAAATTAAATTTACAAATTTCAAGCCAATGTAAAGTCAATGTGAAAGTTAACTTTACATGGACTTTTCTTGTTGTATAGTTAACTTTCACATCGACTTGAAATTTGTAAATTTAATTCTTTTTTTCATTATATAATGCATTGGCTAATTTGACTTAGTAAGAATTCACAAATTCAGTTTGGTGACCACCAGATGATTATCATGGAATTTTCTGCAGTTGAACTTCTGATTGTGAATATTGCCTGGCATCAGTTGTTACATAACAATTTAGTCATAGTTATATGTTTAAAAAGATCTTATAGTTACAAGTGCAACTTTCAACATGTTGTTTACTTTTCTCATCAACTTGGTGAATTTTCTTTGGTAGACAACAAATTGACCTTTGTGAAGCATTAAAAGTAAGTTCTGATCTTGGTAATTTACACATGAAAAGAACATAATATTATAAATATAATGCTTTCTTTTACGTTTCAGCATTAAATAGATTTCTCAAACAATAACTGCCAGGTTTGAACCTGGAACCCTTGAGTCCAGAGATGAGCACACTAACCACTGGTCTGTTGATGCTAATATTTAAGTAAAGATTATTTTAGATCATGTTCATGATCCAAAAAAGTGGATAAGGTTACACCTAAGTTACACTCTTAGAAAAAAAAGGGTGTACAAAAGGTGTTTGCAAATTTTATATTTTCTTAGGTGTTCACAATTACACCTGTTCCCGTCCGAACACAGAAGAGAGAAAAACGGTTGGCCGACGCGTGTTAATGGACCTGACCACGACAGAGGAGGGGCTTAAATACTATGCATTTAGTCCCTAGGCAACCGTAGGAGCAAACTGTCCCAGCTGCCTCTGCTCTGGTGTCCAAACAGACCTGAGGCCAAAAATAGGCCCCAATCCAAGTGCCAGAGGTACCAAGCTAAATGAGTTAGTTGTTAAAGTGAAGTGAGTTGAGTGAGAGCAAAGCAAACACTGATTTTAATACAGAAATGATCTAACCAAGAAACCTTGGCTACAATTGTTGACTGTAGCATGCACTGTTCTGAGCATGCAAGGAATAGCACATGCAAGGAACAGCACATGCCAAAAGGTTTAAACTAGGCACAACAAGGTAACAAAGTAATAATGTAATACAAAGAAGTGCCAAAAGAAGGCAACCAACACTTAATCTAAATTGTTTATAGATGGCTCTGAACATCACCTTTTACAAGTGCAGAACACCCATTGAGAAGTGTAAGTATTAGATGTTACGAATAAATGGTGTTTTGACTTTGATATCTTTATTTGACTGAAATCTCTGATCGACTTCTTGTCGCATCTAGTACAATATCACAAGTGACTACTGGATGCAGCTTTAGCCTTTATATAGCAGGCCACAAGCTACTTCCATATCACGTGATCGCAACAAAGTTCAAAGCATTGTTATGTCATGTCGCAACAAATCTCCCCTGCTTTGTACCTTTGTCACAAATTTTAACCTTTTAATTTTATTTTTACAAAAATAATCCCCCAAAATTTGACAATACAGAAAAATAAAACAATCTTGAGTTACCTTTAGCACAAATTAAAATGCTTTAGGTTTTCGCCCATCTTATTTCCGCTCAACGCCTTTGTGAGAAAATCCGCGATCATCTCACTGCTCGGAACATGTTTCAAATCGTATTTGTCTCTTTCAATCGCTTCTTTTACAAAATAAAAGGCTCGATTCAAGAATTTCATCCTCTTTCATTTTGTTAATCCATCCACGACTCTATTCAAGACATTCGTACTATCCGTACGGAGTGGCACTACTTCTTGAATTTTTTCTTTCAAATCGGAATAAATTTCTCTTACCCACGACAATTCTTTAATCAATTCTTGTAGCCCTCCAAGTTCTGCTTCTTCTGTTGAAGTTGCTACTCGATTTTGTTTGTTGGATCTCCACGAAACCACGTTTCTCCCCCGCAATACGAGATATCCTGCGTACGATTTCGCATCACCGGTCTGATCCCATCCAGCATCGCTAAATCCTATTAAATCGCTTTCCTTTGAATTAAAAATTAAACTCCGATCTTTCGTCCCTTTAAGATATTGAAGAACGCGTTTTAATGCATTTCTATGCATTACTTTTGGGTTCGAATTGAATTGTGAAAGCGCACTAATGATGTCAGGCCTCGTCCGAGTTGATAAATACATCAACTGTCCAATTATCGTGCGATATTCTCCATTATCGTATTCCGGGCTCTCGTCGTGTTTACTCAATTTTTGATTGGGATCAAGCAGTGTCTTAATGCTATTGCACCCCTCCATATCATAACTCTTGAGGAGTTTTTCTAATTACCCCCATTGGTGCATTTTCAATCCCTACTTCCCCGCTTCAAATTCGAGTCCCAATAAAAATTTGAGTTCCCCTATATCCTTCAAATCAATTTTCTTTCTAATTTTCGCTGTTTCGATCTCTTCGAACTTATCATAGTTAAATATGGAGATGACATCGTCAACATATATTCCCCAAAATAAGAATTTTTCATCTTTTCGCCTTAAAAATAAACACGGATCCGATGGGGATTCTGTGAATCCATTTTCGATCAACACACTTCGAAATTTCTCAAACCACTGCCGACTGGCTTGTTTCAGACCATATAAGGATTTTTGTAATTTGCATACTAAATTCTCCCCTTCCTCGAATCCTTCTGGCTGTTGCATGTAAATTTCTTCTTTTAATTCCGCATGGAGGAATGCTGTCGCACATCATATTGTTTGATTTTTGCATTATGCCGCACCGCATAATCAAGCAAAATCCTAAGTGTTTCTACCCTCATTACAGGAGAAAAGGTTTCATTGAAATCCTCCCCAGGTACTTGACTGTATCCCACAGCCACTAAACGAGCTTTTTACCTTTCAACAGTGCCATTTACCCCGAATTTACGTTTGAACACCCATTTCGACTTAATCGCTCTCCTTCCCTTGGGTAAATCAGAAAGTTTCCATACCTTATGCTTAGTCATCAATTTGATCTCGTCCTTCATCGCATTTTTCCAATTTCACCATGTTTAGCTTCATCGAAGTTTCGCTGTTCCGGGTCATCGGTCAACTAAAGCGCTTCTTCCGGATTGGTATTTCGTTCCGATCTCCTCACTCCTTTATTTTGCAATTCCGATTCGTTTCTCTCCCGTTCTAATCGGTCTCGTACAGAAATCACAGCTTTCGTTGATCCTGTTTTTCGGCCTTTCGCTCTAACTTCCGGTCTCGGATCTTCAACAGGGTCGACGTTCTCATGTCAATTTTCACGATTCGTCGCTACTTCCAGTTCAGCTACTTCTTCCGCTTCGATTTCGCTTGCGTCGTCCGCGATTTCTGCCAATTCCGTCGTTTGCTCGTCTGGTGTCGTCTGCTCCATTTCCGTCAATCGATCTGCCTCTGTCGGCTGCTCTAAATCAGCATTGTTGGAGATTTCCGGTTCATTCTGTTCCGTCGAATCGTCGTATGTCACTCTTTTATCATCGTAATAAACTTCGATTTCCAGTACATCAGTGTGATTTGATGAATTCGTTGCATCCTTCCATCCATTCTTTTCCTCTTTAAAAGTTACGTCACAACTTTCGATGAGTTGCGAATCTTTTTGTTGGGCAAAAATTTTCTGTACGCTCTTCGCTTCTCGGAATAGCCCAAAAATACTCCTTTTTTGGCCTTTTCATCTATTTTCTGTCGTCTGTGGTCGTATATGTGTACGAACGCCTCGCACCCAAATCTGCGCAACCTTTTCACACAAGGTTTACGTCCTGTCGCCTTCTCAAGTGGCGTCATTTCGACCTTCGAACTATACGACACATTTCTCATAAACGCAGCACATCTTATTGGTTCTCCCCAAAATCGGCCGGGAATTTTCGCATCGATCATCATGGTTCTCATTGATTCGATTAAAGTTCTATTATAGCGTTCGGCCACGCCATTACTTTTTGGAGTGTAACTCGTCGTGTATTCGTGCTTAATCCCCCTTTCTTTGAGAAAATCGTTCAATTCTCCATCGATGAATTCTCCGCCATTGTCCGTTCTCAAACGTTTGATAGTTTTATCGATATTTAAAAATTAAATTAAATTCGTCAATTCAATTTTCGTCTCGCTCTTATTTTTCAATAAACACACGAATCCTTGCCTTGAATAATCGTCAGTTACTGTCATGGCATAATTAGCGTGCCATTCGTTTCTAGTCTGATCGGACCCATCAGGTCACAATCCAAGAGCTCAAATGGTTGACTTGATTGTTTTACAAAAACGGTGGGATGACTTGAACGTTTCGACTTTCCTAAAATGCAACTTTCGCATTTCTCGCTATTACTTCCGGTATATTCTAAACCATGCACGTGATTTCCATTTTTCATCTTTCTAATTGCATCAAAATTCGTATGGCCCAAACAATCATGCCATAATTTCTCAGAATTCGAATAAAGCGCCATTTTTAATTCTTTCTTTTCTTTTGTTTTTATCACGTATAAATCTTCAATATGCATCCCAAAAAAACTTGTGCCATTTCTCTCGTAATTTCAACTTGTTGGTCGTCAAAAATGACTTTCCAGCCATAATCCGTTATTTTGGCCACACTCATTATGTTTACGCTTGCCTGTTTAATAAAAAGCACTTCTCTTAGTACAAAGGCAGCATTCTCATTTTGCGTGATGATTGTGATGTCACAGTATCCCTCGCTACAAATTTTCACACCCTTTTTGGCGGTTGTGATCTCGCCAATCTCTTTAACAAAACTCTTCATTTTCTCTTCGTGAGAGGAAACGTGACTGGTTCCCCCGGAATCAACTATCCAATCGTTATTGCGATCGATCTCGTCTTCTTTGACCAATAAAACGTTCATTTCCTCAATTTTCGTACAAAATTCGATCTTTTTGTGCAAACTACTTTCTTGGGCTTTACTGCAATACGCCTTGTCAACGCGCAAATCGGAATCGTTCACATTTGGCATCCGTTTTTCACCGTTTCCGCCATCGTCGGCATGGCAACGTACCTCGACAATCGCACTTTCTGAATTGATGGGATTTTTGAGTTCGTCAATGGCAGTGTACAACTCTTCTGCGAAATATCCTCGTCCAGCACTGCGTCCACGTCCGCCTCGACCACAATTTTGCGAATTATCCCATCTGGTTTCTTGCAATCTCTTGCTATGTGACCCTCTTCGTCACAGTTAAAACATTTGCTTTCTTTCGCCCAGCAATTGCCCCGATTTCCCACATTTAAAACATTTAATCTCGTATCGATCGGTCATATACAATTTTTCAGAAGTTCTTTCGTTTCGGTCCGACATTTTAGCCTCCTGATCTCTTAATTTCAAACGAACGGTATCTAAGGTGAATTTCTTCTTCGATTTGACTATCTCACACAACATCTCATATTGTGGATCATGACGAAGTCCACGTAAGGCATAACCAGCCATTTCCTGTTCCGTCATGGTGCTTCCCACAGTAAGTGACATGTCGATCATGCCTTCGACATGTGTCATATAGTCATCAACTTTCTCTCTTCTTCCAATGCGGATGTCCATCAATTTCTCCCTTGATTTTAATCGAAAAGCTTCATTTGATTCTGCATATGATTTCTTAAATTTATCCCAAATCTGCTTGGTAGTTGCTAATTGTCCCATGCATGCAATTAGTTTCGTATTGATTGATGAGGCAACAATCAATTTCGCATCACTGTCTTTCACAAGCCATTTTAAGTAATCTTTTTGTTTCTTTTCGTATTCGGTATCGTCCTTTTCAGGTGGTGTCTCTTCTTTTTCAATAAACTCCGTCAATTCTTGATTCTGGAGTACCAACTTAATGATGTAGGCCCATTCCTGGTAATTAGTTCCATCGAACTTAGGAATTTCAACTTTAAAATCTCATTTCCATCTTTCATCAGACATTTTGACTTTTTCGCGTATTTCGAATTATATTCTTGCTAATTGTTTGACTGCTTAGTAGATTTTCAAACGAATCACGTTATCCAAATCAAAAGGATATCTTAAGAAGTTTCTGGTTTCGTTAAACCAATCGATTCACTTCAGGTTTCGTTAAACCTATCGCTCCGCTACCATTTGTTACGAATAAATGGTGTTTTGACTTTGATATCTTTATTTGACTTTAAATCTCTGACCGACTTCTTGTCGCATCTAGTACAATATCACAAGTGACTCCTGGATGCAGCTCTATGCTAGCTTCACACTTGACATAATGTAATGTTAACTTTATAAATTAAGACTTAACCATAACTTGAGTATGTTCACACTTGCCAATTGTTTTTTGTTCAAATTGACCAATGATAGCTGCACACAAAGTGGCGTGTTCAGCTTGAAGCAAGGCAGTTGCTGATTGGTTGAGCGTAACATGAAATGTTATGTTACGGCTTAATTCAACTCCAGAGTTGAATTAGCGCTTAAGGCACTTCGTATCCCACAATGCACCATACGTCTCTCTTAAGTTACATTACGATCAAGTGTGAACATAAGTGTAAACCTAGCATTAGCCATTATATAGTTGGCCACAAGCTACTTCCATATCACGTGATCGCAACAAAGTCCAAAGCATTGTTACATCATATCGTAACAGTTTATTGTGATTTTTATTGGCACCCAACTATTTTGTATAACCCTTTTTGGGCCGACTGAAATTGAGTCTTGTCCTTTTTTGAATATTTTTTGTGTTAAATAAATATATTGTTTATTTCTTAAAATAATCTTGGTGGTTATTTAGTAGATAAAAACACTAGGATTTAACAAACACTTCAAGTTATAAGTCATAAGTTTCTTTTTCCACAAACTCTCTAATAAAGTAAACGCGAAACGTTGAAACATCTTTATAATGAAAAAATTTGAAATAAGCAATTTGTTATAACGAGTTTCCTTACAATTTTGTATGAGCAATACACACTTTTAAAAAAGTTGAAATTGAAAACCCTGATTTCTTTGATTAAAATCAGATTTGTATTTTTTAAAATAGAAACTCTCCTACTACTTTTAGACCCTGTTAAACTCATCTGTAGACCTTTTAAAACACATTTTTAGTCTCTACAACTCATTTTCGGTCTTTTACAACTCATCTAGATCTTTTCCCACATAAATTTACTGTTTAAAATTTAAAAATCATAACTTTTCAGGGTTAACTTAGACGCTTATAATCTAAAATGCGTTTCAAGAAACGCATTTTAAATGTTTCTTGAAACGCATTTTAAATCCATCTGATTTAAACCAAACTACTCTTAAAATTTTCTGATTTTAAATCAACTTTTTTCATTTTAATTTCAATAAATTTGCTTGAAGGAATCCAACAAATTTTATACTTATTATCCGAGTTTTTCATATAAAAAAATTATAAAAAGTTTGTTTTTTGGGGTTAAATCTATTATGGACATTTTAATAACAGAAATTAATAACGTCATAAATAATTTCTGTTTACAATATATTCTTTTATAAAAGTTTATGGAGTTAAATAGGTTTTCATTTGATCAAAATATGTGTAATTCTTTATATTAAAAATACCAAATACACAAAACTTACCTTTTTTCTGTCAAATGCTGTTCGGTAGCACAAAAATCCGATTTTCTGTTCTTAAAGGCA
>JAQIXT010002313.1:0-11323 GCA_034700445.1 Stenotaenia linearis | reverse complement strand
TCTCCTGTAGTGTAACAGCTATTAGTAGAGAATAAAGTGATACGATTCGTTTATTACATGATTTTCCCATTTATTGCGTTTATTGCATTTAGTAAAAGCCAACAGTAAAAACAATTTTTATTATGTCGCCGATTTTATAAATTTTAGATCGAGCTGCTGATGGGGGCGGAGCTTAACCGCCCCTTTAAAAAAGTTCAACAATTACGTGTTGAAATAAGAAAATCTGACCCGGTTAAATTCTAATTATTGTGCAAATGGCTTCAGAATATAGAGAAGAAGGTTCGACTAAAAGGATTTGGCTCAACTCGATCTAGAAATCAGTTTAATTACCACCGATCGTGTTTGCTACGGTAGTCGTCGCCAGTGAGCAACCGCCAACATGCTGACCCGTTCTCAGCACAGTTATCACTGCAATTTAATTTCCTATTTCATGTGTGTTTTAATTAATTGTAAAAAATAGCCAATCATTCATTAAAAAATCTTTATTCTTTAAAATGTTACAATTTTAATTACAAAATAAATCAAAATCAAATATAAAAACTAAAATCCTTGAAATGTTTATTTTTTTAGAAAAGTAAAAGAAAGACTCAAGAACAATATTTCAAATAAAACATTTTTTTAAGTCGCTAAAAATATTATCATGACTCGAAAAGGGGATAAAATCCATGGAATATATTTATTACTAGCTAATTAACCCGGCTTCGCTCGGGATTCAAAAACATGCAATTTGAAAATGTTTGGATTAAAGATACAATATTTTTGTTTTATTTTATTCTTCTTAGTATCATTTTAATTAGCAACAATTACATAATTACTGTGAAATTGCACAACTTTTTTTCAAATTAAATAAAAAATTTGGCCATCAGAATCCAAAAACCACTTAATCCAATGCAAAAAAACCTGTAGATTTCAAAAATCTACTTTGTTTTGTCATTGGAGTAACCCCTAAGCCGTTACATGTGGTTTGCCGGCTTAGGAGTAAAGCCAATATCATAGCAAGAACTACACTCTCAGAAAAAAAGGTATTAATATGTCTCCATTCACACACCTCATGGCTTTTTTATACCTTTTTTTCTGAGTGTGTAGTATTCGTGTCACTCATTTATTAGTGTACTATGGAACCGTGGATCTCCAGCCTCCCTAGGGGCAGGAACCTCAGAACCTGGTCACAAAAAATCGGCACCGCAACGTCTCAGTCCCATGCCTGTGTTTCCACCGGCGGGACCAAAGCTAGGAGTACCCGTTAACTTGCCTCGCATCTCGACCCACGTCACTTATGGTTTCACCCCGCCCCACCCCGCCAACATGGTTCCATGCAGTTAGGCTTCACCGAGCGTCGCATGCTGAGAATGACTCATGTAGTGTGCATCAGCACCAGAAGAACTCTCTGCAAGACACTCAGCCTTGTTTTATCACCTACGGTTGACCATGCACTTCTGATGTGTGGACCAATCCGGGTAATGCTCACACGACAGACAGTGCCGCACCAGTGGTCACCGGCGGGTCACAATTAATCTCATAAAAAATCTACACCAACAAATAACTTTTAAAGACATTTTATTAAATAAAACATCAAATACCAAGCTCTGCTAATTTAGAAAAATTATCAAAATCACTCATTAACTTTCACAGCATTAAGCAACAGTTGTCTGGATGTTTTCACCAGGTTGAAGCACATCAGGAGCCGGTACAAGACCCTCGAAATTAGGTAATGATCTTTTCTGAGTGCCTGGTCTTGGTTCCTTAGCTTTCCATTCTTTGTAAATGCGTCGTAAATTTTCATCACTAGGTCCCCAGTCTTCAGCTGGTTTAAAAGCATCTCTTATACCAACACCCTTTCGTTTGAATTTGATAATATAGTAAATTAGAAACACTGGTATTGATATGACACTAAAAGCTGTCAACATCCATCCTACTCCCACAGCCCAAGATGGATAGTCATAATTGCCAAACTGTTTGGGACTGAATGTTGCCATCAAACCAAAGAAGAAAATCTGTTAAATAAAATTGAAAATAAAAATTGGAGAATTATCAGCCAAATTTTTTAAATTGACTGTACTATTAAAATAATTGGGTCAATGATGGTCCAACAGATACGCCAATAATAACCAGGTCGTTTCCCAAGCATAAATTCGGTGTCATCTAAGAAATTTCTTAAACCGTATATCCAGAAAACGGCTACCATCTCGAAAATTGCAATAACTATGGCAGAATTTCCAGTACAAAAAGAGTCAATAAATTCTAATACATGCATTCCACCCTTAAAAAAAATAAAATTAAAGTATATAAGAAATGAGGAGAAGGGAAAAATAGATATACAAAAACTTACGTAATTAAATTTATTGTAAAAATTTAATTTACATTACATTTAAGTTTACGAACGGTTGTAAAACCACAATTTACAAAATTTACAAAAGCTATTTAAAGTGTGGTTTTAATACTGTAAATGTAACGCATAGTTGTTTTTTTACAACAAATTTAATTGTTTTACAATTTATAAATCTGTTTTTATTTTCAGTATATCCTATGTCATAAATACCTGAGTTGTGAAAGATATACCAACTAAGCAACTACATATGCATACAATTCCACAAGTAATCACTTTATGCTTTCTTAATGATGGAAATTCATCATATATAGCAGTCAAAAAAGTTTCAACATAAGCAAACTGTTCAATTAAAACAATTAACAACTTTGCAAATACCTTTTCAAATATTTTACCTCACTATCAATAGCTAGTGTTATTAACATACACATAAATAATGCACACCACAGATGAGGAACTCCAAGATTTAATACTGCTTCTGGAACTATTTCAAAAGCTAAACCAGGCCCTAAAATTAATCACATTAATCACAATTCAGATCTGATTTTCTAAATTTTCATACCAGATTTAACTAGGTCTTGATCTACTTCTTTTTTCAAAGTATGTGCCATGTTGCCCAAAATGCTAAATATCACTACACTAGATATGACTGATGTTAAAGTATCCATTGTTGTTACTATCATAGCATCACTGTTTAAATAACCATCAATTGATGCTTTAGATGATTTTGAGGTTAGGCTTACGTTTTTACTTTGTTTTGAAAACGGTTGTAACTGGAAAACATAATTACTCCGCCATATGCTACATTTAAGGAAAAAAACATCTGACTTGCTGCTGCAAACCAAACCTAGAAGATGATAAATTAGTGACGTTGAGTTAAAAATAGGGGGTATGTAGTTTTACGCTTGGTTCTATGAGTTTGTCAAATTTTGGAACAAATAAGAGATACAATCCTTTACCAGAACCATCCAAAGTAAGCCCCATTACAAATAGAACCACCAGCACAACGTAGGGAAATATTGCTGTTACATATACAACCTAAAAAGATCAATTTGAAAAAGTTGAGATTGATAAGTGTTTTATACTTATGGAAGAGATTTTTAAAATCATGACCACAAAATTACAAAATTAAATTACGAAATTAATTACGAAATTTCACGAGAAATCATGGAATGTTACGAGAAATACGGTAATGAAAGTTTACGAGAAATCACGCAATTTTATGAGAAATTACGAAAGTTTGAGAAATCACGAACATGAGAAATCACGAAAGTTTACCAGAAATTACGAAAGTTCTCGAGAAATCATGAACCTTTACCAGAAATTACGAAAGTTCTCGAGAAATCATGAAAGTTTATGAAAAATTGTGTTATTTTGCAAGAAATCACGATGTACATATTTGAGAAATAATGATTATATTGAATAATAAATGTATTATTAAGAAATCATAACATTCTCTAGAAGGGTAATACTTTCAGAGAAATATATCTCAAAGAAATGATAACATTTATCGTAAAATCACGATATCC
This sequence comes from Stenotaenia linearis, assembly GCA_034700445.1. Taxonomy (NCBI): domain Eukaryota; kingdom Metazoa; phylum Arthropoda; class Chilopoda; order Geophilomorpha; family Geophilidae; genus Stenotaenia; species Stenotaenia linearis. The sequence continues at coordinate 7,468 of JAQIXT010002313.1, read as the reverse complement.
GCAAAAAAAAAACAAAAAAAAACACTTTGTGATATTACAAAACTTTACCTTCCCACTCGTTTTAATTCCACGAGCAATGCAGAAGAAGATGAGCAACCACGAAACAAGCAACGATACCAACACTTTCCACTGAATTTCACCAATATCAGAGATGTCTTTCTTTGGGTCCAAATTCAATATAAATTTCCTGCAATTCAACAGAAATAAAAAAAACAATTAATCCAACTCATCGGCAAACCGATTGCGTTAACCTCGGATAAAGCGTTAAATAATTAATATTGCAATCGAGCCTAACAAAAATCATACGTCCAAAACTGCGTTCCTGCTGACTCCCAATCGATACACGGCATTGGCGTTGCAGCCGTGACATTCGACGTTGCATTCGAAGTCCCAAGCGATGCGTTTATAACTTTGGTTATCATACTGCGTTGTTCTTTCGTACAAAATTTAACATTCTGTAAAATGTGGAATTTAGAAATACAAAATCTCGTTACAACAAACTCCGAAAAACAAAAAGCAAGTCAAAAACAAACAAAAAACTTCGTTACAAACGAGATTAATTTGAACTCACATCTTTTCCTCTCACGTAACAAGTTTTCGCTGCGCCCCACCAACTACTACATTCGCTCCAAGGTAGGGTCGGTGAAAAGCAGAAGACGAAATATATGAGCGCATACACCATAAACATGTTGTAATACAGCGCTACAAACATGCTGATAATTGATGCAGCGCAACCAACACCTAACAAAACCAAATTATAATTCATAAAAATAAAATATTAAACTTAAAAACACAAAAAAAACCTTTCATTGGTGGACAAAATTTATAGACAGCCATAGGACCTAAACTTGAAAACTGTCCAAGAATACATTCAGCATAATACATCGGTTTTCCAACGAGAATCAGGATTATTAGATAAGGAAACAAAAAAGCGGCTAAAATTCAATTTTATCATTAAAAAAAATTTTTTTTATCCATTTTTTACCTCCTCCGTTGTTGAACGCTTGGTACGGAAATCTCCATACATTTCCCATTCCAACGGACATTCCTATACATGATAAGACAAACTCGGCCTTTGACCCCCAATGGCCCCGCTCCAGTGCCTTGTTCGTCGCCGCGGCGGAGTCCGGGACGACGACGGCCAGAGGCATCCGGATTCGGGGAAGTTTAAACACCATGCTTGACGGTATTTGATTAAATAACGAAGCAAAGAAAGCGGTAAGGAACGACGGAAAAAAAATCAAATTTCCAACGGGTTTCGAATTAGGATCAACTCTGGCTATTGGCATCAACCTTGGTTGGCATGGAAAATGAAACAATGCGAATTTGTGCGTGCTAATGTGGTGTTGTTTTTTAAAATTTTTTAAAATTTTGTTTTCGAGAAAAAATGGTGTTAGTTTGGATAAATTAGGTTAGGTTAAGTTGGGTTAGGATAGTTAAGTTAGTTTTAATTTTTTTTTGAAGATTTTTATGTTTTGAGGTATTTTGGGGGCATTTTGGGGTACCCCATTTGGGGTATACCCCATGTTTAAGACTGAGTCGGCGATGGGACAGTTTAGTAATAGAGTACAGGGCCGTTCATAGTTTTTACAAGTCTTGCACCGGTGTGTACAGGTGGGTTGATTTGGAAAGTTGTTTTTTGAAGTGCAGATCGCCGTTTAAATAATCGTGTTGTATTGTGTGGTGTCGATTTTTTCTTAATCGACAGTGTCGCGTCTGATTTAGCGTATTTTATTGATTTATCATTTCATTAGGGATGAAAACGGGACCATTTTATCAGTCTCGTCCCGTTCCCAGTCCCGAAAATATTGCAATGTTGAGTCCTGTCCCGGTCCCAGTTCCGCTGCGGGACGGGACCAGGACCGGGACCAGTCACGTGACCGGGACCAGTCGCGGGACCAGACTAAAATATTATTAATTTCATCGTTATTTAATAAATAGCGATGAAATTAATGAGAATTAAATTTTAAAAAATTTGAAAATACTGTGGAAACTTTCCACAGTATAGCAAATTTTTTCTTTGATTAATATGTAAGAATGTTAACATTTAGGATATTTAAATGAATCTGTAGAATTGTATGTTGCGATGTCTAGTTAAATGAAAAACATTAAAATTTTTTGTATTTAGATTTGTATTTAGGAATTTAATGATATTTTATAGTTTAGACTTTCTGATCCTGATTTTTGACATTTTAAGACTATTTTAGATTGATTTTAGCCTTCAACAATTTTAAATTGTGGCAAGACAATAGCTTAAACCTTTTAATTTCATTAACAAATTAAAAAATTTTGCCAAATAAATTTATTTAATATTCACATTCACAATGAAATCTCTGCTGTGCAATAAATGTTGTGTGACGGCAAAGCGAAAGAATTTTTATAAAAATTGTGTTGTCGTTATATACAAATCCTACATAAAGACCTACTGAGGGGGTTTGAAATCACGTGACATCTTCGGGACTATGAATGGGATTAGGGATGGGAACGGGACGGGAACAGCCCCGATCCCGGTCCCGTTCCCGGTCCCATAGCGGGATTCGGGACGGGACGGGACTGAAGTTACTAAAAAATTTCGGGACCGGGACTGGGACGGGAATGAAGTACGGGACGGGAATCACGTGACTAGTCAAGATCTGGTCAGTGATAATTATGGTATAGAAGGAAATTCCTTTTATACCATAATTCGGAATTAATTATGGTATAAAAGGAAATTCCTTTTATACCATAATTACCACTGACCAGATCATTTGGACATTCACACAAATTGATGTGAAGGATCCTTCACACAAAAATCCAATCATTCACAGTTTGGCCGTGTGAGATGACAGGAAGTTCCTGCCATCTATGATGAGGTCATCAGCAGTCCCTTGCTGATCACCTGACTTGACCCTCATCCTTTCTTTTTATATATAAGACATTCTAATATGATTTACAATAAACTTTTTAATTTTTTAATTTTAAATCTAAATTTTGACTCAGTCCCGATCCCGGTCCCGGTCCCGGTCCCGATCCCGGTCCCGGAACGGGACTGGGACTGGAACGGGACTGGAAATTATGCAAAATTCGGGACTGGGACTGGGACGGGACGGGACTGAAAAAATGGTCCCGTTCCCATCCCTAACAAGAGACTACGCGAAGAATTGCAACTAATGGCTGACGTTACGCTTGAGAAAGCTCAAGAAAAGATTAAGCAGGCAGAAACAGTGAAAAATCAAAACGACACCTTACAAGCGACAACGAACACGAACACGAACACGACCATCGACCGTATCGATTCAAAAAAATCCTCGGGGAAAGACAGTAGTGTCAAAAACTTCGAAAAACCCGGTATCACTGACCGGAAGTGCGGATGGTGCGGAGGTGAAAGACACGCCTACAAAGACTGCCCAGCTAAAAGTACGACGTGCAATAACTGCCAAAAGAAAGGGCACTACGCCAAAGTGTGCCGTAGCCGCAAAATCCAGACCGTACACTCCAGCGATGCATTTCATTTAGACGCCGTCAAACGACCTACACGAAAAACGGGTAGATGGCATGTAACCGTCGAAATCGGCAATAAATATCTACCACACAAAGCCGACTCAGGGGCTTGCGTATCATGTATATCCGACGAAACGTTCAAAACACACTTTCCCAATATACAGTTACGAAAAACAAACATACCGCTTGTAAGCGCGAACGAACGAGAAATGAGCACGGCAGGCGTCTTTAACCACACAATCCGATACCGAGGCAAATCTAAGACAACAGATATATATGTCGTCCACAACTTAGGAGAGTCCTTGCTCGACGGAGACACGTGCTACGACCTCGGGATATTGCGACGGGCCGACATAGATTCGATCACCAAAACGGAAACACGAACGCTCAAACCGGAAGATGCATTCCCGAAACTCTTTGAAGGATTAGGAAAAGTAAAAATACCCTACAAAATCACGTTAAAAGACGACGCCGTACCTCATGCACTTACCACCCCACGTCGTATACCGATTCCACCTTTGGGCGAAATCAAAACAAATCTCGACAATATGGAAGAACTCTGAGTGATCGAACGAGTCGACGAACCTACAGAATGGTGCGCGGGCCTCGTACTTGCCCCAAAACCCAACGGCACTATTAGAATGTGCGCCGACTTTACAAAACTGAATAAATACATACGGCGCGAAATACATCCAATGCCAGCCACTGACAACATCCTAGGACGTTTAGGAGAAGCCAAATACTTTTCCAAACTCGACGCCAACCACGGATTCTGGCAATGCGAACTCGACGAATCGTCACAACTCTTGACCACCTTCATAACGCCCTACGGTCGATACAAATTCAAGCGATTGCCCTTCGGAATCAACGCCGCACCAGAATACTTTCAAAAAAGGATGACTCAAATCCTCGAGGGCACGACGGGGACAGAAGTCAACATCGACGACATTCTCATATATGGAAGAACTGTTCAAGCACACGACGAACGTCTACAAATAACACAAAAAAAATTACATGAAAGCGGAATGACCCTGAACAAAGAGAAATGCCAATTCAGAATGCAGAAACTAAAATTATTGGGCCACGTAATAGACGAAAATGGCGTCCATATCGACGAAGACCGACTCACGGCCATACGAAAAATGGGCAAACCCGAAAACATAGCCGAATTACGGAGCTTCCTCGGGTCCATCAACTACTTAGGGAAATTCGTGTCACAACTGGCCACTAAGAGCAAACCGTTAAACGACCTTCTATCGGAAAAGAATGAATTTCAATGGGGAAAAACGCAAGACGACGCCTTCGAAACACTCAAAGACGAATTGACCAAAGCCCCCACATTGGCCTGGTTTAGCACCAACCTCGAAACGTTCATCACGACCGACGCCTCTTCGTACGGCGTAGGCGCCGTTCTCCGACAGAAACAGAAAGACGGTAAAATACGCCCAGTGGCTTACGCCAGTAAAACCCTTACACATGCACAAAAAAATTGGGCTCAAATTGAGAAAGAGGGATACGCGATCATTTGGGCATGCGAGAGATTTTGGGACTTCGTCACAGGGTTACACGTCAAGATCGAAACAGACCACAAACCCCTCGTTTCAATATTTACTGAAAAACCCCTCGACGAAATAACCCCCAAACTACAAAGAATGCGGTTACGGTTAGCGAGATACGACTACGAGATTCAACATGTCCCGGGCAAAGAACTCGGAACAGCCGACATATTGAGCAGAAGACCTCTGCCAGATATGATGACCGACCAAGAATTGGAGGAAACAATCATCGCCTACGTCCAAATGATCACCAGACACATCCCTACGACCGACGAGACAATTACCAATTTGATAACGGCCCAGCGCGATGACAAAACTTGCACGATTTTACGACAATACGTACGAGAAGGATGGCCTGCCAAAAACAAAATCACGACGGACCTGGCTGAGTTTTGGCAGCATCGTGGCAATATTACCGAGGAAAACGAATTATTACTCTTTGGATCAAGAATCATCATACCAGAAGCAACGCGATCGGAAATTATGAATCGAATTCACAAGGGACACCTCGGAATCAACAAAAGTCGAATGAGAGCCAAGGGATCGGTTTGGTGGCCTGGGATATCCACGGAGATCGAAAAAACCATAAAAAACTGCCAAAAATGTATTATGGAGGCATCCAATAGGCACAAACCCCTAATTCCGTCCGATTTTCCCAAACTTCCATGGCAAAAAGTCGCCATGGACCTTTTTCATCACGAAAAAAAATGGTTCCTTCTAATCGTTGATTACTACTCCCGGTACCCCGAAATTGCTCAACTACCATCACTACACGAAACGACCATCATCACCAAAATCAAATCAGTATTCGCGCGAAACGGCACTCCGGAAACCGTCTTCACCGACAATGGCACACACTTTGGGCCTTTATTAACGTCGAAATTCACCGAATTCGCACAATAATGGGGGTTTAAACACACCACCTCCAGCCCTAAATTTCCGCAAAGTAACGGACTAGCGGAAGCTGGAGTGAAAATAATCAAAAGATGCCTAACGAAAGGAGAAGACGAATACGAGGTTTTGCAACATTACCGCGACACACCACTAGCAAACGGGTTTACCCCAGCCGAACTTTTAATGGGAAGACGTATCCGGACCTCCCTCCCAGTTCATGCCGAACTCCGAAAACCAGAAACGCCCGATCCGAAAATACTGCAAGAGAAGGAGAAAGAGAGAATCGAAAGACAGAAAACCAATTACGATCGAAATCATGGTGTACGAGAGTTAAGCGAACTACGAGCAGGGGACAATGTTTGGATCACGGACTTAAGGCGAAAGGGGGAGATAATTAGAAAACTCGACGACGAACCCAGATCATACAAGATTAAAACCGATCTACGAACCGTCAGAAGAAACAGGTTCCATCTCGTCCCAATGCCAGGCGCGCAAACCAACGAACAACCGACGATAAGGTTCGAAGAAGATAACGACGCGGAAACTACAGAAAATCCGACAGAAACTCCAACGGAAACTCCGACGGAAACTCCCGAAACCGTCGTAGTCAACTCGCGCCCTGAAAGGGAAAAGAGACCCCCTAAAAGGTACATCGAGGAATGCTGAAAAAAGACCTGAGCAAACATCTTGGGGGAGGGATGTGGGATTCAGCATCGCATCGTGACGTCACGCAATATCACGTGACGACACTATAGGCTCGACTGAACCATAGTATATAAGCTTTACTAGATCAATAAAGAATCGTCTATTTTCCTAATAACCAACTGCTTGCTTATTACGCGTCTCAATACGACGACCAACAATACATGGTGGCAGCGATTAATTAAATACGAACCAAGCGCAATAAAAACAAACACATGGGTCCATACAAACCTCCGGCCGAATTCGACTTCGAAAGGTCGGCAGACTGGCCTAAGTGGATCGCCAGATTCAAACGGTACAAGGAAGTCTCGAAATTAAAAGACGAAGAAAGCGATACCCAAATAAACACCCTGATCTACTGCATGGGCGAGAAAGCCGAGGAAATATTCGCAATGTTCACCTGGCCAAAAGATCACAAGACTACACTCAACGATGTCCTGGGGAAATTCGACGCACATTTTCTTGGGAAACGAAACTTAGTATTTGAGCGAACAACCTTCTTCCAGAGAAGACAACTCGAGAACGAATCAGCCGAAAATTATATCACCGCCTTACACACGTTAGCATCAACATGCGATTTCAAGAACATGAAAAACACCGAAGAAGAACTGATACGCGATATCATGATCTGCGGTCTGCGAGACAAAAGACTACGCGAAGAATTGCAACTAATGGCCGACGTTACACTCGAAAAAGCCAAAGAAAAGATCAAGCAGGCAGAAACAGTGAAAAATCAAAACGACACCCTACAAGCAACAACGAACACGAACGCTACAACCACCGTCGACCGTATCGATTCAAAAAAATCCTCGTGGAAAGACGGTAGCGTCAAAAAC
>JAQIXT010002312.1:0-11327 GCA_034700445.1 Stenotaenia linearis | reverse complement strand
ACAAACCACCAATAACACTCCACACACCAACTTTAATACTTCCAACCTTCATCAAAACCACTTAAATCTCTCAAACCTCACCACACCTTTAACCAACTTCTCACAAACAAAAACCAATTAAATTACCATTCATAACTTTCCTCGTGCGGCTCGGGGAAGTGATTCCCACCGCTCCTAACCGGTCTAATCGCTGTCCCATTTCCTCCAAACTCATTTTCCCAACAGCTTCTTCGCCAACGCCGATTGATCGTTGATCCAATTTACAGTTTTTAGCCTTGAGTTGCAACATGAGCAGCCTCTTCTCTTCTTTGAGCACGCTCAGCTTCACCTGTGCAGAATTTAATAACATTAATGGCAATACAAGCTGTTCCGTCACACCAACACACATATAGAGGACAGTGAACCCAACTCAACGCACACTTCCTGCTTTTATTTAATAAAGAACCCAATAAAAACGATTAATTGGGTGTTAATATTGGCTAATTGAAACTAATGTTGATTGTAATTAAAAATAATATTCTAATTGATTTTTTAAAGGGATTTATTAACTTCTCAGAACCCCTCTATAATGAACTTTCACATTCTCAGTGTTATTCTGATACTAAATTGAAGGACCGGCTGAATCTCGTTATTATGAACTCGTTTATAATAAATTTTCTGATTTTAGAAATTTTTTTTTTTTTGGTTGGATTCCTATCTGTTGAGTGTTAAAAGTTCAGAATTATTTGATGTTGCGAACGCATTTCATTTGCCGAAAGTTGCAGTTCTCTCATTTTAAGAGCAATTTCTGGTCTAAAATGGCAAGTTAAATGATTTTTTTCATCATTAAATTGTTTCTGGTGTTTTAATATATATTTCAATATTTTATATTAGAAACTCAAAATGAACTGCTGATAAAAGTAAAAATAAAAGTTCTAAAAGCTGTATACAGCGAGTAATAAATTTCATCGAAAACCATTTCTAAGGTATTTTAAATTTTCTCAAAATTTATTGTTGTTAGTTTTAAAAGAAGATAAGTTATTTATAGACTTTTTTTGGTTTAAATTTAAATTAACGTATTTCATCAATTCTAAGACGCACTGTTTTGACACTTTCACGACCTCTAAATTGAGGGTGTGTCTTAAAATCGAATCACCAAACAATAAATTTTGATATTTTTTCCCTCGAAATTCAATGAAATATGGAATTAATTCGAATATTTTCACTCGCCTTCATCCTTCAAACAAATTTTCTACAGAGTCCAATATTAACAAATCAATTCACTGCATCAGATATTACAAACTCTCGATATAACAAATACATTTTGGTGTGCCCTTCGAGTTCGTTATAACAATGTTCAACCTGTTTCATGATACTAAATTATTTAAAATTGATATTTGCACTGTTTGGAGAAAAGATATATTTTATATATTAATTTAATGCAGTGCAAACTTTAAATGCCCTCATTTCATTAAAAAGAAACCACTCGACACATGTTGACCAGCTGCAATTCATACAAAGCAACACATTAAAATTAATATGACACAAATAGGTCATTTTGTCAAGGCTTATGTGACATTTACCACTCAAAGCACTACCATGACAACACACCTGCAAAATCGGTATGCTCTTGACATGCTCTTCCAATTCACGCATACGAAGTAAACTATTCGCCATTTGTTCTCTTATCGAATGCAAAGCCGATTTGTTCATCTTGACCACTTCCGTTCCCGCATAACCCGAATCCGCCGTCGGCGAAGTCGAAGTTTGCGATGAAACCAATGAATTATTCAAAGTCGCCATTGTTGATGCTATTTGCTGGGAGGCCACTAAGTGGTGAGGAGCCAAGTGCGGGATGTTGTCAACTAAGCTTGAGACTGTTGAGACCGAATTGATGGAGCTGTTGGAGCCGCTTTTCGATTTCGATGAGGCGAAAGAGTTGACCATGGCTGGGTTTGGTTTTGAACCGACTGCGAACGTGTGATTTGTGCAGTAGTCCGAGGGGATTTGATTGTTGAGTAAACAAGAGGATGAGGAGTTTCGAAGTGTTTTTTCAAAATCGTAAATTGCTTCTTTTAGAGTGTCTTGTTCTGTGTCTGCTGATGGTGGGTTGAATATATCTATCTGGAAAAAGATAAGGAAAATTTGAAATTAGAGAAATTAAATTGTTTTCAAATATATTATTGTTTGAAATAAATATTTTCAAAGAGAACAATTCTTTTTCAGTTTAAAATGGACTATAAATCTTCTTTTTTAAATCTATAAATACCTAAAATACGGAAACAAAATTTTATTTCCAGTCTAAAAAGTGTCTAAAATAAAATTGCCTGAAATTATATTTCCCATTTTCAATTTTCCTTTTTAAAAAATTGTTTAAAAAAAATATTCTTTAGTATAAACTTTAATATTTTTTTTAAAATTCTAGACTAAAAAATAACATTTTTTAAGTCAAGAATTTTTTTAAAAAAAATTAAATTCTCTAAAATTAAAAAAAAAGTCTAAAATTGTCTAAAATAATTTTTCCATTTTAAAAGTTATTTAAAAACATTATTTTTTAGTATAAACTTATCTAGAAATAACTTTTTTTTAGTCAAAAGCTTTTTTAGAAAAATTAAATTTTCAAGTCTAGAATTTAAAAAAAAGTCTAAAATTGTCTAAAATAATTTTTCCATTTTAAAAATTATTTAAAAACATATTTTTTAGTCTAAACTTATCTAAAAATAACTTTTTTTAGTCTAAAATTAAAAAAAAAAAAAAATTTCAAGTCTGAAATTGGCTAAAATAATTTTTCCATCGTAATTACTTATCTAAAATTTATTTTTCCCAGTCTACACAAACAAAAAGAAAACTTTACTTTCAATGCACTAAAACTTCCAATACAAACAGACTTAAACAACCATACCTCAGAAGTTAAACAACAATCCCCCTTCTCCCCACCCCCACAAAAATAAAAAAAATTAACATTTTCTCAAATTACTTTCTTCATAGGCCCTTCCATTTGCTTCGAATACCCTTCGTGGCAATGAAGCAACGCTTCCATTGACTTTCTTTGTTTCCGCCGACTTTTCCTCAGCTGCTTCAACTGCTTCAGATAAGATCCATTCGCCAACGCTTCGCAGTACCGAACAAAATCCACATCAATATGATATCCATACGGACAACACCGACATCGCTGATTATCTACGGCTCCCTTGACATTGTTTTGTCCATCAATCTCCGCTGAAAGAATAAAAAAATAAGATTAACGAGATGAACTGAAGTGCGAGACTTTTCAGGCCAACTTCTTTCAAATGGATAATAGATTTGTGATGCAATCAGGTGAAAAGCACTTTTTCATGCTTGAATAATCGTGATAATTTAGCTACATGAGAACATCTACATGGTTTTTCCTATCTTGATTCTAGGGTGGTTCCCGGAGAAGGAATTTTGCGAAATGTTTATATAAAAATAGTAATTTCTGCAAACAAAGTGTGAATTCCGGTAATTTGTGCGGAAAATTTGTCGATTTTTATTTTTGTTTTGAAATTTTGCAAATATTTTACAAATTTTTTATTAAAATTTTAGTGTTTGTGATGTAAAGTGGTTGAATAATTGTAAATTGTTTACAAAGTGTTGTGTGCGAATAAAGGTGAAATTTGTTTGCGGTTAAATTTATATAAGTATGTTGTTTATGTAAATTGTGATTTAGAGATAATGGGTTTGTGGTGTGGAAATTTAATTGGATTTAGTTGGGTTTGATTTGGATTTGTTGAGTTTTTGAAGTTATTAGATGTTTGGATAATTTATTCAAAAATCAAACATTATAATGGGTTTTGGAAATTTTACGATGAAAGTGTGAAGGATTTTTGATGAGTCTATTTGGATTCAGGATTTTAAAAGTTGAATTTTATTGTTAAAATCTAAAATTCATTGAATTTTCATAAACTACGAATAAAATTCATTGAATTTTCATAAATTAAGAATAAAATTCATTAAATTTTGTATCAAAAAGCCATTGAATTTTCATAAATTAAGAATAAAATTCATTAAATTTTGTATCAAAAATCCATTGAATTTTCATAAATTAAGAATAAAATTCATTAAATTTTGTATCAAAAATCCATTGAATTTTCATACATTAACACTGAAATTTACTGAACTTTCATTAATATCACCAAAAATTCATTCCACTTCCATCAACAATACCAAAAAATTTAATCAAAACCCCAACATAACCCTCACCTCTCACCCAAACCCACACTCCACACTCACTAAACCTCCATCCACACCACCGAACAACTTTAACCAATCACCCACACAAAAATTAATCCAAAAACCCAACTTCCTCCACAAATCATCCTCAAAACTCTTCACTTCATCACTCCAACAAAAAAAATAAAAAATTAATCACCAACACCCCTTCCACAAATTCCAGTTATTACTCTGACAACTCAAGCGTTCACTATACCAACTCCAATCCAAACACAAAAGAAAATTGAATATTTAAAAAAATTCAAATAAAACCTATCATTTCATCACTTACACAATGATGGAAGCAATAAATGTCCATTTTCAAAATTATCTCCTCCTCTCATGTTGTTCCAGTTAAATGGAATGTGAACTTCCTCCTCCATTTTCTTCTCAACACCCAAAAACCTGCAAAAAAAAATTCCAAAAAATTTAAAAAAATAATAATAAGATACAAAAGACCTTGTACTTTAACCAAATTCCACATTCAACCCTTTTTTCCAACCTCTAATACCAAAGTATGATCCAAGGTTAGAAAAACAACCTTTCTAAATACCAATTTATTCATAAAAAGCTCATAAAAGGTCATTATCTTAAAAATTTATGAATAATTCCACTCAGATCCATCAAATTTCTCATTTTTTTTGAAGATTTACAATCCAAACATGTTTATTCAATCCAAAAAGAACAATTAAACAGAAATTATTATAATTTCCAAGGTAATTTTAACCAATTTACTTGCTACCTTTTATCTATTACCTTAAGAGGCAATACTAACATGTTTTGCAATCATAATGAATCTTATTTGGCCTTGCTGTTGGGGCTCTGGATGATCAAAACATTTTTTTTCCTTTTTCCATATCTGATAAATGATTCCAGCTGCAGCAGTTACCCCTTTCATTCATATTTAATCTAAAGTGGATTCTAATTAAGCATTAATCTGCATTTATCATCATTATTGGATAACAAAATGTTCAGTATTAAAATTTTAAAGTCGCTTTGTGTCCGGTTTAGTTATAAAAACAAGATATACAGGATTTCCTTCTCAAGAGCATCGTGTACCGTTCAAAATTACTTTAATTCTGCTGTAGATAACAGTAATATAATAGTATGATACAAACCTTGTGCGCAGTAACTCCTATCTTAATATTGGCCTATTGCGTCATGCGTTGGCACGAGTTTATGATTCCAAAATAGTGACGGTATTCATTGACAAAAATGTCAATGTTAATTACATTCACTTTTTAAACAAATAAACCATTCCAACCAAAATCACGAAAAATTTTATATTTCACATATATGCTAAATATCTAAAAATTCCAATTTCATAATATGACCATATATAGTTATAAATACGATATACATTACATGTATACAAGCATTATACATGGAAGGTTCCAATTTCAGCATATGGCCAATATATTTGTCATATAAAAGTAAATATAACAAATATATATTTTATATATATTTTATATATAATTCATATAAATTATTTTAAATATAAACCATATAAAATTTTTCGTGTGGGATATCTTTGCTCACTGAAAATGAGGCACAGGAAAGTTTTGTTTTATTAAATTCCATAAAACCCTAAAGAATTACTAAGCTTTCTTGAAGAATAAAACTTATTTCAAGCAAGACGAATGACTGTTAGTACAGGTCGAACCTCGATATAACGAACTCGAAGGGACCGTCAAATCTGTTCGCAATATCGAGAGTTCGTAATATCTGAATTTTTTAACATTGAATGAATGGATAGGAATCCAACCAAACTTTTCAAAAAATTCTTAAAACGAGGAATTCGCAATAAGCGAGTTCGTAATAACGAGGTTCGACCTGTATGACATGTGGACACTACTTCTGTACTGATTAAAGAGTTGTGCTATCAACGTAAAGCCTGTAGTCACGTGCATTCAAGCTATGATTCTGCTGACTTAATAACAGTTGTTTTTATTAAGTTTTTGGTTTTCTCTTAGAATTATCTAATATATTTATTTGATCCCGAGTCATGAAATAGATTTATTTAATCATTTAAAACACATATCTATTATAAGTCTTTTTGATAACCTAAGTTTGTTCATTCTACAGACTTTACAAACAGACCTTGGTTGCAAAAAGGGGATTTTCAAATTTCAAGGAACCATTCACTGCAAAAAGAAATCAGGTTTACCAATGTAAATTCAATGTTACCTTTCTACATTAAAGACATAAAGGTACAGTATTCTTTATAATGATAAAAGGTAACCCAATGGTAATGTAAAGTTAACTTTCACGTAGATATTACATGCATTCTTATGCATTTTTTGATGTAGAGTTGATTTTTTGAAGTGATTAGGGAGTCGCCACAGATAACCTATATCAAATTTCATGACCCAATACAATACATCACTTTTAGAAAATATTGATACGTTTGAAATATCATCATTCCACATAATTGATACGTGATATTACAAAGTATCATATCACCCATCTCTTTCTTATGGGAACTTATAAGATCCTATACGAAAATTTATTAGAATTACACTATGATCTTATGATAAAATTCTTATAAGACTATTCACAGAGTGGAATTATTCTGACACTATTCCTTTCTGAATTTTAAATCACATACCAACTAATGTAACACGTGTGGCATTATTACCAAAATATTTATAATTAATTTCAATTAACACACAATATAAACTTGATAATTTGACCAGGAAGTCAAATTTGTTAAAATATTTATTTTTATGTGCAATAAATATGAAAAACATGCAAAAACAATTTACGGTTAATAGTAATGAATGCAATTTTATTGATGCAATCACAATAATCAGTTAATCAATGGGAACAGCAGTATCCACTTACATAACCATAAATTGCAGTTAATTATAATATTTAAAAAATTGAAAAATTTTCAGTTGAAAAGCTTTGACAATTATTAACAAAATTTTTAAAAAATTCATGTTTATGATATATCCCACTAAACAAAATTTACAGTTTCTCAGCCAATCTAGTTTTTTAAATGTTTTTTAAGCAAAATTTGTAGAATATTTATATTTTGAAATTAAACTATAGAAAATCTGTCAATTTTGAAGTAAAACTGTACAAAATCCATTTTTAAAAAGTCTACAGATAAGCTGCAGATTTTTTTACTTTACAATTTTATGCACAAACAAAAACATTGTATTTTTTATGTGTAATTAAAATGGCCTCAGAATACTCAAAAATAATTACTTTTTAGTTGGTTTTGACTAATTACACACGCACATAATATTTTTTTACTCTCTTTCAATAGTAAATGAATTTTACAATTTGCTATCAACCATTTTTTTTGCAGTTAACACAATATCAATAACATCTCTTCCTGGTGTGCATTACTACACTTTGGCAATCATAAGTGACCATAACTTACAGACACTTTAAAATAAACTCATAATTTCAAGAAATTTCAACATTTTTTTTCCACCCATTTCAACATTTCCAAAGTTCAAAGCTATAAATCCAACTATAACACAAACAAACTTTTTTTTCTTTAAATTTCATCTAAATATAGTAACACTTGGCTAGCTAAGCCTGTTTTTTAATAATACATGCACCCACACTTCCTGTGGATTAATTTTTTCTATTTCAACCCCAGTGTTGGGGTAAATCAAAATTGATTTCCGGATCCATTGTTCAACCCCACTTCCCATTCATGTGTCACTCTTCATTGATTAAAACAATTTATCGACCAAGACATATATTTTTCCATTCAAATATAAAAATCTAGAACAAATTTCTGACATGCGTTGGCACTATTAAGTTCCAACACCTGTCATAATTGTTTCTAGAGACACTTACAGCATTAACACCATCTGCCATTCCTATGATCAACTAATAGATTTTGCGCAAGCCTTTACTCAAGTAGCAAAATGACATTGGAAATCAATGTTGAAATAGCGCTGAATATGTCGAACATTGATTTTTAATGTTGTTTTGCGATGTTGAATTAACATTAAATTATCGTTAATTTTCAACTGAAATTATTTCAACCAAAAATCAACATTGATTCAACCATATTTGCAAGTAACAAACTGAAGTCGAAAGACGTTGAAAAAACATTGAACAAGTCACAGCTGTTAGACGTCGCTTCACGTTGATTGTCAATTTTTTCAAAAGTCAACATCTAATTAACAGCAATTCAAAGTTAATTTTAACGTTGTTTTATGATTCAACGTTGAATCAACGTTAATTTTCAACTAAAATTATTCTACCAAAAATCGACGTCATTTCGACAATTATCCTATTTAAGTCAGATTAACGTTGTAAAACATTAAAATAACTTAAATAGTTAAAATCACTAGTTTAGTGACCGGAAATATGGGGACTATTCAAAGAAATATATTACTTTAATTTTTTTGTTTAAATTCGAATATCTAATGGTTTTAAATTAAATATTCATAAAATCCGTTGTTTGAATGTTAACTAGCTCCGATAATATGAATAAGATGCGATTAGATCATCTTTTAAATCAAATTTGATTCGTCGTTGATAATTATGCGAATATTAAACGCACCCTAATTTTTCGGTCATCTTTGATCCAAAAAGTGTGTCGTATATTCGAGTAAACATAAATTTTCAATGGCAAATAGAAAAAAAAAGATTTTTGAAGTTGCGATTTAATGGTAGGAGTCAAACGGGTTTAGTCATTCTTTCCAATTTCTTACGCAAACTCTTCAACTGGTAACATGTTTATCTTGTGACATGTGGCTGCAAGTTACACATTACAAATTGTATGTGTATAAAAAACATGCACAAAGACTCCATTAATCAACTAGAGTGTCATTTCTAATAAAAACTTCCCTAGAAATGGAATTTTTTACAAAAATGTCAAAATTTATCCTTTTTTGCTCTTTTTCATCTCCTTTCCATAGAGCAAAATGAAAACTGACTCTAATAACAGTGGTTGAGGGTAAATTTAGAGTAGGGGATGCTGAGTATGAGTCAACCAAGAATCATCCCCTAATTGACCAAGGGTAAAAGCTAAAATAGCTTTAAAATATAAGAATATTGAATAGCAAATAAATATAAATGGCACTTAAATGCTAATTCAAAGCAATTCTTCAAAACAATTTTCAAACATTCAACTTGTTTCATTATTTTTTAAATAATTTCTGTGAATTTTATTACATTCTCAATATAAATATGTGTAGGATTGGAATTTGGAACTGCCATTTCCAATTCTAATACTCACATAGCACAGAAATGTCTGATTTAATGCCAATTGTATGATAATTGGCGACGCAGATTTCACCTTCTTGCTCATTAAATTCAGCAGGAAGTAATTTTAATGTAACAATTTACTACAAAATTAAAGCGAGGCCACTATACAACTTTAACTCATCAGTTCCACTTTAAACGTCCGGAGTTTTCGCTAAAAATCAACGATAATTCAACATCGATTTTTAAACATCACCGAATCGACGTTAATTTTCAACTGAAATTATTTCAACCAAAATCAAGTTGATTCAACCACTTTTTGCTTCTTCGGCTATTGTATGTCACCACTGACATTTTGTTTTTAATTCATAAATTCGACATTAAAAATCAAATTAATGGCAAACTCGTTAATGGATCGAGTTTCTCAAGCGTGTTTTTTTAATTTTAGCATTGAAAAATTGAAAAACACGACCTAAAACCTATATAAGGTTCATAGTATTATTTTTTTTCTTTGAGAAAAAAAAATACTAAAGGTGACCTTTGACCTCAAATTCATTCACAAAACAAACTTACGTAATTTTTACCTTAAGATTAAGGTATTTTTAGCTGAAATAATAGAAATTAATTAATAATTTTGATTTATCTACTACGTTATTTACTATACTTGTTATTGTCGTCGTATTTTGATAAGATACATGAGGACTCAATCCGTAAATCACATCTAAAAATACAGATCATGTGCTACAGTTCGGTACTTACGTCAGAATTGTTGATTTTCTCGCCACATGTTAGTTGATTCGCATTGAAAACCGTTGGAAATTAAATGTGTTATCGGTTATCTTGTCTATACCACAAGAAAGGAAGAAACTCGGGAGGAAAACTATTGTCCCGCCCGAGTAAACGAAACGACCACGTCTCCCAGATGTGCATGCGAGGTATTGCGTCATAAAATATGCTTTGAGCGTGAAAAAGTGGATTGATTGTGACGTTTCAGTCGGATCGGTCGATTTTGTATTGAGGGGTGTTCCGAAATCTCGCCCAGAGCTGGCCCAGAGCCCACGTTAAGTCCAAATGCAAAACGTGAAAGGAAATTTAAAGGCGTTACCAAAGGTGTAATCGGTTGAAATAGTTTTAAGTAACCCTTTTATGGATCTAATCTAGATTTATTAAATGAGAAGATTTATTTTTTATGTATTTTCAATTGCGGTTTTTTATTTATTTTTAAAAATAAATTTATAATAAATTTAAAGATACAATTTAGCGGAAAGGATATTAAATTACAAGTTGGTTATTTATCGGTTTAAAATTTTTTTATTTTTAAATTTTTTTAGTTTTTAATGTTATTGAACGACAGCGCCATCACGTGATAAAAATGGCAAATTACGTCAAACCGGATGTGGGCCCCTCAACTGTATAAATGGTCTAGTCCGACGATGACGGAATCGTGACGTTTCATTAATGGTGGATTCGTACTGAATTTCCTTCAATGCTCAGCAGTTCTTGAAGTTTTTCGACGTTCGACGAACAAAACCGTAACTATATTTAATTATTTAGTGATTTTAATAATTTTACTGACTTTTTGTTTATAAATTACAGGAAATGGCGGGCGTTAAACACAGTAGATGGGACACACCACATCAAAGTTTGGAAGATCGTAGCAACAGTCCGCCTAAACCAGCATCGGATTTGTCCGACGCGTCGAGTTCGACGGATAACAAGAAATCGGATCGAGATTCACCGGATTCCGGTTGTGCGATTTGTCTCGGGAAGTTGGAGAATAAGTCGTTTACTGATAGTT
This sequence comes from Stenotaenia linearis, assembly GCA_034700445.1. Classification (NCBI taxonomy): domain Eukaryota; kingdom Metazoa; phylum Arthropoda; class Chilopoda; order Geophilomorpha; family Geophilidae; genus Stenotaenia; species Stenotaenia linearis. The sequence goes on along the minus strand of JAQIXT010002312.1, from coordinate 142 downwards.
GTTTTCATCAGTTTTGTTTCACGTGTTTATTAGAGTGGTCGAAGGTTAGTATTGGTAGTTGGAAGTTGTAATTTGGTTTGTTTTCGTGTTTGGTTGGTTGGAAATGTGATAAAGTGTGATGAAAGATGGAATTGTATGATGA
>JAQIXT010002311.1:0-11327 GCA_034700445.1 Stenotaenia linearis | reverse complement strand
ATCCATTCATTCAATGTTAAAAAATTCGGATATTACGAACTCTCGATATTGCGAACAGATTTGACGGTCCCTTCGAGGTCGTTATATCGAGGTTCGACCTGTATATCAATCGTACATTCTGTCTGTTACGAGAGGCTATTTATACTGCAGTATCAAATGCTTTTTAAATCAGCAAATGATACTTAATATATAGGTAGACTATATGCACCCAGTCATTATATCTTTTTATGTTCAATTTTCCTCCTAATTATTTAAGGGGAAATTAGAACCATCAGAAAAGTCATGTCATCTACCAGGAAAAAAGGATCGTTTCGCTTCTTTTTTAGGTATTGCAAAGAAGGTACAAAAAGTCACCCTCAAAATGGGGTAAAATTGTAGATCTTTGGGTAATGAAATGAGGACAAGCATTATGCACCTACAAAGCAATGAAAAATTCTTATGTTTTTTGAGTGTGTGGACGAACCCGACCTCTGGGCACAGTGGTGGAGTGGGGGAGTGTGGCCGTCCAGTCACTTAATTCTGGGCACGGACCTCGCACCGGCAAGACGTGACCGCAACTCACGTGAGGTATCCCGTTGGCTGCGGCAATCTCCCCGAGGTATGGAGTCTGAGAGTGGGCACAGCAGGTGGTCTTGGACCCAGAACAGTCACCGCTCAGCGGGCTTAAGACAGCAGTGCCCTAAGCCCACACAGCTCACTTCCTTATGTGGGGGTATGAAGCGAGGTGGAAAAGACTGAGGGACAATAAAGGTCGACCAAAGTCAACCACTGTAGAAGCACTTTTGCAAATTTGACAAATTTAGTCATTAGAAGGCACTAAAAATATTCACTTTTTAGAAAATGCACCAAATACACTCACAGAGGGGTAGTTTTAAGTTCCTCCTTAGTCAAGCACTGGCTGAAGCTCATTAGGCGATTGCAGGAAAGCTTATCGCAATCTTATGCTGGGATTGCAATGGGCAGAACTTTTGTATGAGCAATATCTAGATGAATGATGCTGAAATTTGCAGAGAATAAACTTTATATGAAAGTCAAAAAATATAACAGAAGGAAAAAAATTCAGATTTTTATCTTTAATTAGAAAAACTTTTTCCTATACCAAGAAAACATGCAAATGCAAATGTATACATTATCTGTATCCAAAGGGTGAATAAAACTGCCCAGGAATTAACATATGCTTCTTTTTGGAGGAAGAAGGAATATTGTATCACAAACAAAAGATCTGTTGCAGCTCTCCAGGCTTTTATGTATGAGACAGCATGGAATATTCTATGGAGATTCTCTGGAATATCAACTCAATTTGTTGTGTTGTATGACACAACTGTTGAGTGATCGTGAAAATCACAGACTGTCACTTAGAACTATCATATCGAAAGAAGATATTGACCTTAATGTCTCCAAATGGCTAAACAAGACGTGTGAAGATGAAAGTGTTACAAATAAGATATTTATAACATTATGGATTGATTGATACTGCTTTCGGTTGCCAGCAGATACCATATGCGACCTGCCACAATGCAAAAAACTTTACACAATACAATATATTCACTCAAATCAAAATATTTACACAATTGTAACGTTATAGTGAGAGTAGAAAAAGTACAAATAGGTAAGATAATCACCACTCAACTCAAACGAGAAAGAAGATAATGAAAAGATTCTATTACACAATGTTGTTGTTATCGACTCCGAACACCATTGTGATTCATAATAATTTTCTTTACTTTTAGAATTTAATTTTCAGCAATGACTACTAATTTAATTTTGAGGCTATAGAGCTTTAAAAACCTTTTCCAGCATTATTGTATTGACAGATTTAAATATCAAAGGAATTAATCCTATTTTCCTTCAGCATTAATCACATTTACTTTATCAGCTTATGCAACCTTTGAAATTCAATTCATCTAAATCATTCAATAATTACATTACCATTCACTTTCAAAACATTGAAAGACTTTTAAATTTTTTTTATTTATTACCTACATTATAGATGCCTCTTTTCGGCATGGCTTGCCTTGTCTGATCAGCCATTTTGCCCCAAATTCTTAGAACTAGAACTTGTACTTAGCACAAAATAGATTTTTTTTCCATTTTTTTTTTTTTACAAATTTTTGGGGCAGAAATTTGCCTGTGCAGTGATTGGCCTTTGAGCTTACATAGGGACACTTTAATATTTTTTTTATAATTTTTATTCTATTATTATTTTTTAAAAAAAAATATTTTTCCAGCTTACTAGTTGCAATTGCTTCCATTCAATAATTTTCCCTTTGTCCAACAATGCTTATGGATGCACTGACATTGTAATGTAAATTTCTCTTTAACTTCTATTCTTTTATTTACAGTTACAGAGAAAGAGGCACATTGGCAATGACATTGTTTGTGTTGTATTTTTGGAAGCTGATGCCACTCATTTTTCACCTACTTGTATCAAATCTCATTTTTTGCACACTTTTATAGTTGTGCAAGTCAAGTCATCAAATGCTCATGAATTTCCTGTTTCTTACAAGGTTTCTTGTGTTATTTGTTTGCAAGCAGCAAACTGATGTATTTTTAGTATTGTTTATTAATTATTATATCAAAATTGATTTTTATCTTTGTTTGTACAATACCAGATGGTTTTTTTCCAAATCTTGTTTACTTTCTGTGATTGTTTACTCAGTGCAACAAAAGTAAAAATTTCATTTTTGTGCATATTAAATAAAATTTAAATATTGACTTGGAGAAAAATCTGGAGTTTAATTTTAAAGTTTTTTACATCAGTTTGTTATTGTTTTCATGTTTTGGTTTTTGTTTAAAGATGCAGTTTTGATGTTTAATTCTAGGTGTCTGTTGTGTCGAGAGACGAAGTCGGTGCCTATAAACCATATCTGTATCAAAAATCAGTTTTTATAAAGGTAATGTCATTTGACTTCAAATGAAGTGAAAACTTTACGAATCAACATACACGTTAAAACAAAACGTACATAATCCTAAAATAAAAAATCATCGTGTGTATGTGTACTAATTAAATAAAATAAAAAAAATAAGGTGCAAGATTATATTTAAATTTAATAAGAAACCAATAACCAAATTTTAATTTTAAAAAATGTTTTGGATTCCATAAATCCTGTGTATACCACTGAAGTTGTCGGTCTGCCAGTTGAATGAATTGATGCAGCATCTTGAAAAGAAGAAGATTTTTTTTTGTCTTAACTTTCTTTTTGAAACAGGATATAAGTTTTTTTTAGATTAGATTCTTTTTTATGAAGGAAGAATAAAGAGAAAAATAAAAAGATATTAGTTGGATGTCCTTTTTATCTTGTTTTTTTCATTTGGGAAAAGTTGGCTGCTCTGCATGATAAGTAACTGAGAAAAAGAAAAAATTATTTGCACTCAAAAATCTTTTGTCTTTTTAAGCTTAAGTAGAAAAGGTGCTTTTTCTTATAAAATTGAATGCACCTGGTAATTTCTTATTCATCTTTCCTCATCTTTTTATTTATTTTGTATACTTGCAAAACAATTGATATAGGCATTGTGTACTCTATTTATTAGTATTCTGAAAACAGCAACTTATAATCATAAATTAGATTTACTCCACAAACAACCTAAATCTTAATGAATACATCCATCTGAATTAATAATGAAAATTTTATTGACTGCTCCCTTTAAGTTTCCACAGCAAACATGAATGAAATAGTTTAGGCTTTTGAAAAATATGTGCAAAGCCAAATTTTTGATTAATTTTATATTATGTTTGCAGGGACCTTTATTTAGAGAATGGCTGCTTACGAAAATAGTTAACGGAGAACGCGCTAGTTATTCTGCGCCGAAGTTCGCCAGGATGCAAGATAGAACAAGAAGCCAATTACTAGAAGATATAGTAACAAATCTTCAAAATCATGCGGAAACGGGTCAAATGCCTAAACCATATAGGTAAAAATTAATTCTTATGAGCTCCGACTTTCACGGAGATGACTCGGGTAGCATTAATATCTCTGGGAAGTAGCATCTATATAGAATGTTTACGATAATTAAATATAATATTGTTCTACCTGGGATAGTTCTACCTGGGAAAGGTTTTTATTAGAACGTAACCTTTTGCTCTGCACGAGGTTTCTGTCCTACCTGAAGTCGCCTTAAGACACTTGCGTTACTGTTTGAGACATGTAAAGCCTCAGTCGAACTCCCAACCAGATGAGTCAGAGTAAGTCGTTGGTAGTGTTTCGAACTTACGTGACGCCAAAGTATTCAATAATGGCTTCCCTATTGCGCGGTATGATGTTTGGGGCCCACCCAGTGTTATGTTTTAGTGAAAATGAAAAAATAACGATATCACAACTGGTCTCCTGTGGCTCAGTGCAGTGCACTGCTGATCCTGGACAATTTCAGATCAATAGCTAAAATCTTTGTCCAACAAATGGACAGCTTTTACAAATAATCCATAATCCCCTCTACAGATTCAGGGGATGAGCAGTCTTTGGTACTTATAGTGATTATTGGCCCACTTTAGAGCTTAAATCTCAGTCTTATTGTTTGTATAGAAAATTAAATGAGACAGGTGCAGGAGAACTGCATCAACTTGCCATAATTGGTTATATCCATAGATTTTGCATTGCTAGGAGACATGATTTAATCCATCACTTTGAAATTAAATTGCCTTGAATAATAAAGTGATGGAGAATTAATAATGATTGCAATTGGGCAAGATTTCTAAATAGAAATAACAATTTTTAGAATTAATCTAAAATTAATTGGTGATGTTGTTTAATTAAGATTTAAGATAAAATGTCCATAAAGTTTAAGAAATTTAAAAACGCTTGATAAATTATCACTTACGCTTTAAATATGTAGCGATACTACAGAGTTTGCGGAGAACAAAACTTATGTCTTCCAACTAATAAATTCCATGTTAATTATAAGTCAGATTTATAACTTTGGAAACCTGCACAGGAGTTTTCGCAAACTTTACATCGATGCCAGAAATCTGTAATGCTAGGTTCACACTTATGTTCACAGTTGATCGGAACTTAACTTAAGGGAGACGTATGGTGGATTGTGGAAAACTTAGTGCCATAAGTGCTAATTCAAATCTGTAGTTGAATCAAGGAGTTGTAAGTTGAAGGAGGCACAAGCCAATGCCTTGCTCTAAAAATAGGCTAGCATATAGTAATCTGCGCATTGCAACCCTGTTAGGAATAAATGGGATCGGGCTTCGATATTTTATTATAAATCAACAATAAACTTTAATCAGATTGGGATTGCATCTTCTACAATATCGCAAGCAATCACTGACTGGTGTCTTAGTCCTTATATACTTGGCTAGAAGCGGCACTCAATCACGTGATCATGCACAAAGATAGGAAGTGTCTTACGTCATAGTATAACAAACCCTACTACAAAAACAATTGGTATGTTTCCATCAGGAAATTTGGACAAAAAGCAAATGGAAACCAATAGAAACCACATGGAAACCATTTGAAAACCAAGTGGAAACCATTAATTGAACCAACTTAAACCAGTTGGAAACAAATTACCAGTACACCAATTTGAGGCCAGTGAATGGTTTTAATTGGTAATTATTGGTCCCAATTGGTAAATTAATGGTTTCCACATGGTTTTCAAATGGTCAAATGGTTTCCATGTGGTTTCTATTGGTTTCCGTGTGGTTTCTATTGGTTTCCATGTGGTTTCTATTGGTTTCCATTTGCTTTTTTGTAGTAGGGAATGCATTCTGGGATACTTCAGCCGCCATTGCCTGGCAACAGATATATCGGCATAGCAATTAAACAATTGTAAACATGGAAAAAAAAGGCAGAAATCCATTTATAACAACTTGCGAGTATTTAAATTGGTTTGAAATTTAAATACGGTTTAAAGCTCCTTGCGCTATGCTGGTGCGACCTTAGGGCTTGCCAGGTAATGGCGGCTGGCTGACGTCATGGTGAAATGCACCTGTATGCTCCAGTCTTGAGTGCTTGTACCTCCTTCAACTTACATCTCCTTGGTTGAATTAAACCATAACGTAACATTTCACGTTATGCTCAGACAATCAAGAACTGCCTTGCTTCAAGCTGAACACGTCACTTTGTGTGCAGCTATCTCATTGGTCAATTTGAACAAGAAGCAATTGGCAAGTGTGAATACACTCAAGTTACGGTTAAGTCTTAATTTAGTAAGTTAATGTTACATTACGTCAGGTGTGAACCCAGCATTAAAGTGTCTTCACTTAACCTCACCTTATTCTTTATTACTAATTTACCAGAATGCTTTGCTTTTCACCTAATTGTACTTAAGACACGATAAAACCTTTTTATTTCTTTTTTATGCTGTCATGATGGCCACTTTATTGATATTTCCTCGTTACCTTTACTTTCCTTATAACACGAATAAAATAACTTTATTTGTTTACCATAATTGAATTTAGTAAATGCATTCTCCATTAACAAAAAACGTGACAAACTTGTTTTTATTCTTTCCAGACGTGGGTCTTGGAGACCGATAGGTCACATGAGACCTTCGAGTCCTCTATTGGACAGTATGAGGGATTTATTTGAAGGTTATGACCAATTAGCCAAGGATTTTACGCGATGTTTTAAAGACACCAATGCTTTTTGCGACATTGTTTTCAATGTTGGTCAAGGTAAAGTGAAACTGATATATTTTATTACAAGTTGATTGATTTTGTTCGTTTTAGGGAAGAATAAGGTCAAAGTATACGCGATTAGGGCTATTTTAGCCGTGCGTAGCAGGTAGGATTGAGTTTTCTTATGGAAACACCAAATCTGGTCCAACTAGATATGAAATAAATCCAGATATTGTATTTTTTCGAATATTCCCTGATGCACTTCGAATAGTACTCGTTCCCAGTAGTACTTCCGGTTTATATAAGTCGTTTTAACGTTTAAAGCTAGGTTCACGCTTGAAGTTGAAGTAAGGAAAAGTAAGAAAATTAGGGAGAAGTAGTTGATGTTTGAGTTGTAGCAAGGTCGTTCTACTTATCAATATTAAAATCCCTGCTTGGGGTAACTCAAGTGTGAACTAATGCAGTTAACTTTTTTTCACTTCTCCTTTTAACTTCAAGTGTGAACACAAGTGTGAATCTAGCTTTACAACATCAATGTGACATAAAGATGGCTGTAATTGCAATGTTTTGTGCAAGTTTATCAACTGATTTATTCTCTATTTCTATTTGGCAGTCCAGAACTGGATCAGATCTAGTGTTTCTAGAAGAGTTGTTTTGGTGTTGAAGTATGTTTTGTGTGTAAATTGTTAGGGTGTTTCAAGAAATGTTGTACGGTATTACGTCTGGATTGATCGGTACATCCCAGTCGCCTCTCGAAGCATTGAACCGCGCGGTGACTCCTACTTACCTTAGTAAATCCAGCAACTTCCTTCAAGTGCCTGAAGCTTACGAACCTTCTCGGTTAGTGGTTTTCGTATTTTGATGTATAATGGAGGGCTCTGAAATCGCACTTCCGGTTTGGTTAGCAATTTTGTTATGAGTTTGTTTTGGGAATGTTGGAATTTCTGGGTGGTCAAGAAACCTGAAGTGGGATTTTATTGAGAAAGAACTTATAAACATTTTATTTATCTATCCAGTCACAAGCCAGCACCAAGCAGTCCAATGGTAATGAGAGCATTCTCGCGATTAACCGCGCGCTGGGATTGGTCAGGGAAGAAACAAGACAATCATTTAACACCAGACTACGAATCTTCACGTAAGTTTCTGACTAGTCGTTTTCAGATCACATAAGTGTCCATATATGTTCCTATATGTCCAATTTTGAATATATTCCATACTTACAGTCATATATCGTACCATATGTAATTACTCGCGCCGTTTTAGGTAACGAAAAGCGAGAATCAAAACAAGACGCGGCCGTGTTGGCTCCACGGATGTCGATTTGCGCGGACATCCAGAAAGTGGACAAGAACAAGATTTTGCAGTCGGAATTTAGCATAATCGAGTTCGACGCAGACACATTCGAAACGTTGCTGGAGTATCTACACACCGGCAGTTGTCCGCTTACGTGTCGCACCATTCCTGGCCTTATTTGTGCCGCCGAGCACTTTGATTTACCCGAGCTTCTTCAGGCGTGCTTTCACCATGCTAAACAACATCTACGCGTTGATGTTGTACGTTTGTGGTAATTTTTGTAGTAAATTTTGTTTTCAGTAGTTTTTTTTCTTCACTTTAATAAATTTTTTTTGTATTTCTCAGTTCAGTAGTTGATGCAAATAGTTAAGCGATAAATATTTGTCTAAATTTTAGGCTTACTTTAAACTTATTTTGTTATTTTATACTGAGTTTAGATGTATTTTGGCCATTTTAGGCCTATTTTACTAGAATTTTGGCTATTCTAGACCTAGTTTAGACCTATTTTGGTCATTTTAGACCTATTTTTGGCATTTTAGATCTATTTTACAATTATTTTAGGCCTATTTTACTTATTTAGATTTGTTTCTGTATTTATTGTTTATTGTTTTGTAATGTGTTTAAATTTAGGCATTTATTTTTTTTGCTGTCTTATACAATAATTTTTTTTTCTTGAGGTGTGTTCCATGCTTGCCTCCCTCGAAAACTACTACTGGAGGTATACATCAGCATCGGAATTGGTCAACATGATTCTAACCTACATCGATTCAAGAGTTTTGTTGATTTTCGAACAACAGGATTTCCTCGAGTTGTCCGAATCGATGGTGCAAATGATATTGAGTAGGGAATTGACTATAACCGAGGTGCAGAAATTCAACATTATGTTCAGCTGGGCTAAAAATAAAGTCAAAGTAAGCAACGTTCGAGATTCGAATTTTGAATTCCGCTGCACGATGGAGAGGTTGACCAGAGATTTGAAGTTATACAACATAACGCCTAATGAACTAATTAAGGTTAGTGGCAGGGGCTTTATTGTTAAGCTGGGTTCACACTTGTGTTCACACTTGCAGTTGCAGTAAGAAACGTAAGGAAAAGTAGGCTGGATTAGTTTACGTTCTTCAGAGTAACACCTAATTCGGTTTTTACACTGTGGATATGTTCCAGAGAATATCGTTTAGAAAAATAACCATGCATAAGCAGAATCCCCCTAAATATTTGTCATTTATAGGGGATTCACCTTTTTGCCCAATAATAATCGTGTAAAAATGAAATTGTACAAAGACCGTGTAAAACAGAATTGAGTGTAGTACAAATTTCAATCTAAATTTCATTGTTACCCTTTTTGAAAAAGAAGGTAGAGAAGTCTACTGAGCACGGGCTCTGCCGGGAATTTTTGCTAGGTGGTGCAAAACTTTGTTCTGAGGCAAAACGTTGAGCACTGAAGTACTGACATGACAGCAAGTTGTCTCAAAATGAGTTGTGTGGTGATTAGGTTGCTTTTCGCTAATGCTTGACTACCAATAATTGCCACATTAATTTAAAAAATGAATTTTTTTTAAGAAATTGAAAATTTTAAGACCTCAGATTTGATTGGCTGTCCACAAGACACTTGCTTACTGGAACTGAGAAGTGTATCTACCATATAGCAAGAGTAGGCAATACTTCTTTTTTATACATTGGTCAGAGAAGAAGGAAGCCCTCCTCCAGAAGAATTTTGAATCTGAAACTTCTTATGCTAGGTTCACACTTGTGTTCACACTTGATCGTAACGTAACTTAAGAGAGACGTATGGTGCATTGTGGGATACTCAGTGCCTTAAGTGCTAATTCAACTCTGGAGTTGAATTAAACCGTAATGTATCATTTCATGTTACGCTCAGCCAACCAGTAATGCCTTGCTTCAAGCTGAATATGCCACTTAGTGTGCAGCTATCTCATTGGTCAATTTAAACAAGGAACAATTGGCAAGTGTGAACACACTCAAGTTACGGTTAAGTCTTACTTTATTAAGTTAACGTTATGTTACGTCAGGTGTGAACCTAGCATTACACTTTCTTGCCTTGCTTGTTACTTATTACCCACAATCCCTCTCACTTTTGTTTTACTCCAACTTCAAGTGAAAACATAGATGTCGAACCTGGTACTTCAAGTGTTTGAATGAAAAGGGATTAAGTATTTATTCCTGTCAATTCAAGGTTGTGCTTCCAACGAAAGCAATCCGAAATGAACGAATACTTGACACCCTAATGTTTCAAGCCAACACAGGCATGTATAGGGTACAGCATTCATTTTTCCAAGAATGCCGTACAAATATGCAGTCACGAGGAGACTCTAGAAGACCATCACGGGCTGAGATGCAATTATATGGTAAGTGTGTTTGTGGAGGTTGGATTTGTTTGAGAAGAATTGGAGCAAAGAAGATGTGTTTTCTAGGTATGGTATCATTCGATCGACGAGATTCGTTGGTTCCTGTGGATGGTGGGTTTGAATTCAGTGGTGAAGATACACTTTTGGATGAATATGTGGCTTCGGTTAAGCGGCAGGAGTCTTTGGACTCTGCAACTCCTTTGTTAAAACAGGATATTGCTCATAAACGGAGGAGTTCGAAACCTGATTTTTGGCCATTGACGCAAAGACTGGACACAAAAAGGTTTGTTAATAAATATTACTGGAATTTAATCCTCTGCACCACATTTCAGTTGATTTTCCAATTGTGACTCATGCATGTAGTCACATTATTTGGTGTGAGCTCATGACCCAAGGTATTGTAATAGAATTTACTTTTCTGTAAAGAGTCAATGATGGCAATGTAAACAGCTCTTTAGTTCGGTCCGTGGGTTTGGTGAGCTCTAGAGAATAGTTGCTATGGTTAGAAACTTAAACAGTTTTTCGAGTTGCATGGAAACCTTCAGAGCGAATTAATCGAGAAGTTGAGAACTTGCTGTGCTGTGGACTACATACATAGGCACTGCCAGAAATTTTTGTAAGATGGTGCAAAACAATGTTCTGATCTCCAATGGTGAGCAGTGATGTGTGTTGGGAGCATGTCAGGGGCTTTTATTGTCCTACCGCGAATAGAAGTCCCTTGGAGGGACTCTGACTGCCACTAGTGATCGAGATAATTAGATAAGAATATGTTATTTTTGGCTTACTCTGCATAAAGAAAAATTAGTCAAGTAGAAGCCAAAAATCACTTTTGCATGTCGTTGCAGAATTAATATCATATTATTTCTATCGCAACACTAGCGTGCTTAGTGACCCTCCAAAGGAGTTCTCTTTGCGGTAGGACAGTATTTCAAGAAAATTGTCCTGAAATAATTTTATAATGAGCTGTATGGCAATTAGGTTGCTTTCAGCTAGTGCTTCACCATTACTACAACCATTAATTGCTTAGAATAATGCCTAGTTCACACTTGAACCACTTATGTACATAACCTGCCAAGTTTCAGAAACTCTTGTGTTCACACTTGTTC
>JAQIXT010002310.1:0-11329 GCA_034700445.1 Stenotaenia linearis | reverse complement strand
TTTTTCCCAATTCTTCTATTTTTTTTCTCGATTTTTCTAAATTTTTTTTTCTAAATTTTTCTAATTTTTTCCCAATTCTTCTATTTTTTTTCTCGATTTTTCTAAATTTTTTTTTCTAAATTTTTCTAATTTTTTCCCAATTTTTCTAATTTTTTTTTTCAACTTCTAATTTTAAGGGCTACCGATCACCGAAATGACTTTGTAACGGCTTGGGGGTAACTCCAATCACAAAATAAAGTTAATATTTGGATTTTGCAGTGTTTTTTTTGTCCTACTTGTGGTTTTAAACCACCGATGGCTAAAAATTTATTTCATTTTTGAGAGGATTTATTTAATTTTTAAGTGGAGTGGATTTTCCATCGATTTAAGTTATACTTTCATCATTGAAATTATGATTTTGCAGTCTCTGATGCACTATTATTTCCAATGATGTGTAGTAAGAATGACTACTACACATCACTGATTATTTCAATCATTTTGTCATTTTAATTTTAGCTTTTTTTTTCACTTTCATTTTGTTATATTATGTGACCAGCTGGTGGCATCAACCTAATTTATCCCAAATTGATTTTTATTAATTTTTTTAACAAATATTGATCCGAATTCAAAAAAATTTTTTTAGTTGACCTAGGTTTTGAATTAGAAGTATCCCTGCCAAATTTGGTGAAATTTGGATGTAAATTGTGGCCATGCATAGGAGGACACGAGGACACACAGACACACAGACACACACACACACCCAGACACACACACACCCACACACACACAAACTTTCGGAAGAAGAAGATATCATTTTTATTATACTATTCTCTATGTAATTTCTAATAAATGTCACATGCAACATATTGAATATTTAAGAAATAGTTATAGAAATTCAAATGTAATCACACAATGCCAATTAATGTTTGTTAATGATTGTGTAATAAAAATCTAGTTGTCTATCAATTCACTTAATTTTCAATATTATTTCAACTCAAAATTTCAACTCAATATATTTTTTAATTTTTCAGACCTTAGGATTTGTTCTTTTCTGTTTAATCATCACTTATTCTGCTTGTCATGCATTTTGCTCGGGTTAATTTATAGTTTAAATTTGGTGATGTTTGTTCGTTGATAGATTGTTGTTTGTTCGTTGGTTTGTTCAAATAAAGTACTGAAATTTGATTGGTTTTTACTTCGTACAGTAAACACCAGTTCCGGATGAAATGCTTGATCGTTATTATAATGAAGAATAAAATAAATGAAAAATTACGAATGGTTTGAAATATTTTAAGTTAAATTCATACCTTAAAATTTCATTGCAAGCAGTTGTGGCGGTTGGAATGACAACCGTACATTTCCCGCTACGGTAGTTATTTATAGTGACCAACCGTAGTTTATTACAGAAACAGCACATATAGTTAACATTTTCCCCAAAGCTGAATGTCAGCTTGGTTCCAGGTCAATTTGACCTTGCAGATCGCGATTCTGCAGTTGAATTAATATTCCAAAATAAATGCATGCAAATATAAGATATTTGCATGCTTTCTGTCTCAAACTACGGTTGGTCAATATGACTTCCGTAGCAGGAAATATACGGTCGTCATTCCAACCGTCACAAATGATTTGATGTTTTATTGTTTGTGAATTTTTGAATTCATGAATTTTTATGTCAGTACTTTTGTTCGATCATGGCATGGATAGTATCCCTGATTTGAGGTTCGATTCGATCTTTTTCTGCAAGTAGGCCACCTTTTCTGGTCTCATCACTTAACTCACGTGATCATGTATTACTCCGCTACACCGCGCAAGTAACATCCGGTATCATTCATTAATCGCTAAATAACGTAACTGAAGATTTGTTTGTAAACACAAAAACACCAAAATGGGCAAACGACAACACCAAAAGGATAAAATGTAAGTAAATACAAACAACAAAACAACTAAAAATTTTACAAAAAAATTCATTTTCAGGTACTTAACATGTACAGAATGGGCGACATTATACGGAGGCAAAAAAGCAGGTATAAAAATTACAAATATCAAAACAAATTATAAAATTCATACTTATACAAACAAATTTTAACGAATTTTAGATCGACCGGTCGGTGAAGCAGATTTTCGACGTTTACCCTTTGATCACTGCAGTTTGTCGTTACAACCATTCGAAAATCCATTATGTTCGCCCGAAGGACATATATTCGACTTAATGTACAAAAAACTTAATATTATAACCGTTATTATTAAACTAATACATATATTTATTTAATTATAGGAGTATTTTGCCGTTTTTAAAGAAATTCGGTACAAATCCGATAACTGGAAAGGTAAAAATTAAAATTTTGTTTAAATTTGCTTTTATTTTCACTAAAGTTGTGATCAAAAGTTGGAAATTTAATATATAAGTTTGGAAAAAAATTTTGTGATGCGAGGGGGGGAGTAAGGTGAATTTTGAAATAAAATTTTCATAATGGGGGAGTAAGGATTTTTTTTCTTCAATTTTCTGAATATTTTCCAAATAAAAAATTAATAATATAGAAATATTAATATTTTTTTCTAATTTTACAGCCAATGGATGGACGATCATTAATTCGCTTGAAATTCCACAAAAACGTTGAAGGTGAATTTCACTGTCCAGTTTTATACAAAATTTTTAACAGCAATTCTCACATCGTTGCGATCAAAACGACCGGAAATGTTTTCTCATACGAAGTAATTCTCATGATTTATTCTTAAATTTTATTTACTAATTGAAAATTAATTATTTTAGGCTGTTGAACAGCTGAATTTGAAATCAAAGAGTTTCCGTGACTTGATAAACGATACTCCATTCACACGTGATGATATAATTACGTTACAAGACCCATCACATTTGGAGAAATTTAATTTATCCAAATTTCATTACCTTAAAAATAATTTAACGGTTGACGATGAAGGTAAGATGTGAAATTTTTTGAAAATTTAATTTTTTTGATCAATTTTTAAATTAATTTTATAAATTTTAATAAAACAGAGGATATTAAGGCCCGCAAAGATCCGAAGTATTTTCTCAAGTCTATAAATATGGAGACCGCCACCATTTTGGATGAACTACAAAAATCGTATAAAAAAAGCGAGGAGAAAAAGAAACCGGAGGAAAAAATGGCGGATAAATACAACGCTGTAAATATTATAATTAATTTAATTAAATTGTAATTATTAATGAAAAATTTAAAATATTTTATTTAGGCGCATTATTCGACTGGAACTGTTGCAGCGAGTTTTACCTCGACCGTGATGGAACCAAAAACGAAAATCGAATACGGTATAAATCGAAATCGTAATTTTTCTTAAATTTTAATTTAATTTTTTAAATTTTTTTAGCGGTTTTGTCCGAACGGACTGTGCGATACGAAAGAGTGAAGAAAAAGGGTTATGTGCGTCTCTACACGACTCTCGGGACTCTGAATGTGGAATTACATTGCGATTTGGTACCGCAAACGTGTGAAAATTTTATAAAATTGTGTCAAAAGGGTTATTACGATGGAACGGTGTTTCACCGATCAATTCGGCATTTTATGATTCAAGGTGGTGATCCAACGGGAACGGGAAAAGGTTGGTTTGATGAAAATTTGAGAAAATAATCATTTTTAATCTATTTTTTAAATGTCAAGGTGGCGAATCGATATGGAATCGACCGTTTAAAGACGAATTTAAAAGCAATTTGAAACATAATGGACGCGGAGTCTTGAGTATGGCCAATTCAGGACCGAATACGAATAAATCACAATTGTAATATTTAAAAAAAATTAATGTTATTTTATGAGTGTTTTTAATCGATTTCGATTTTTTTTGCAGTTTTTTCACGTATCGCGCATGTTCACATTTGGATAAAAAGCACACTGTGTTCGGAAGGTTCGATTTTATTATTCTGATTTATTACTTATTTATTGATTTTTTTGTTTATTTATTACAGTATTGTTGGCGGATTCGATACATTAGACAACATGGAAAAAGCAGAAACGACTGGGAAAGATAAACCAAAAGTTGATATTAAAATTGAAAAAACAACCGTTTTTGTTGATCCATTTCAAGATGTCGATGACCAAGTTTGTTTATTTTTAAATCTAATTTATTATAATTTATTAATTTAGTGTTTTGAATCGTAGTTAGCGAAGGACCGTGAAGAGGAAATGAAAAAAATGGCCGCACAAGCCGAGAAAAAAGTTAAATCAGAAGATGATGCGAGAAAAGATGTATTAAAAACGTACAAAAAAGGAGTAGGAAAATATATAAATCCAACACCGAGGTAAGAATATTGAAAAATATAAAGAAAAATGTGTAAAATTAATTTTTTATACAGTACATCAAAATCATCGACCGTTACGTCACAACAAACCGAAGCGGAACCATCAGCGAAACGAAAAAAACTAGTTGGCAAACTCGAATTTAAAAATTTCAGTAATTGGTGACTCATAATTTGTATAACATAATCATCTTCATTGTGACTCAAATATAATAAAAGCTGAATAAATTTGTTCTCTGAAACCATTATATAAACAGGAATGGAAATAAACGCCATTTAAAAGTGTGCTAGAAATAGACCGGAACTGTGTGGCCTTGTTTTTATCCGAGCATCCCTGTAGTTTCTCAAAATAAAATCCCAACTTCCTGTCTACTGATTCCTGAATGTCGGGTTAATTTTTGCGAATAGGGGCACAGCTAAGGGAAATATTGACCACGAAACGAATGTTGGTCGAAAATTGAAGCGAAAATGGTGGATATTTAAACCATTTGATGATTTCAAAATTACAAAATGGCGGCCAGCTTTGATCCGTACGATAGAAACAGGTGAGCTTTGATTTTTAACTCAGGTTTTTTGCCGCTCCGAACTGAATGAAGCGTTTTATTAATAGATAAAAATCTAAACAATTTAATTCTTGCGTGTTTTTTTCTTTTCCAGTTGGTATTTTGGGTCTATGTCTCGACAGGATGCGACGGATTTGCTCATTGCCGAAAGAGAAGGTGGTGTGTTTTTAATTCGTGATTCGAGCACGATGCCCGGGGATTATGTGTTGTGTGTTAGGTAAAAATGCCTTTTAAATGTGTAAACATGAATAAAAATAATTTTTTCTAACAGGGAAGACATCAAAGTGAGTCACTATATAATCAATAAAATTCAACAAGGAGATCAAACCAGGTTTCGAATAGGCGATCAAATGTTCCCCGATTTGCCGAGTCTATTAAGCTTTTATAAAATACATTATTTGGACACAACTCCGCTGATAAAACCCGTAAATTTTATTTTTAAAAATATAAAAATTCAAATTTTATTGATTTTTGTGAATTGAAATGAAAAATTTTATTTCCAGGCGCCAAAACGTGTCGAAAAAGTTGTAGCCAAATATGATTTTGAAGGAAGTGTAAGATTTTTTGAAATTTATAGAAATTTATAAAAATTTTAACGATTTTTTGATTTTTTTTTTAATATAAGGGCGATTCTGACGATCTTCCATTTAAAAAAGGGGAAGTTTTAACTATTGTTTCGAAAGATGAAGAACAATGGTGGACAGCGAGAAATAATTTGGGCCAAACGGGTTCGATTCCAGTTCCTTATGTACAAAAGGTACAAATTGAGACCTACAATATTTTAAATCTGAAAAGTGATTTTATTAATTTTAATTCGATTTTAATTCGATTTTAGTATGAAGAACACTTAATATCCGAACCACAACGGTCTTCACAACCCCCGACTTCTAGTCCAGTAACACAAGATAAAACTAGAAGTTCAACAACAGAAAATCACAGGCCTACAAACGTTCAGGTTTAAAAAGCAAAAAAAAATTTTTTTTTTAAATTTAATAATATATTATAATTTTATTACAGAGAAGGTTACCGGCTTACGCAACAGTCAAACAAGCGAGAGTACCGAATGCGTATGATAAAACTGCATTGAAATTAGAGGTAAATTCGATTAATTTGACGAAAATTATGCAATTTTACTTAAAAATTTTAATTTTTCAGGTTGGCGATGTGGTCAAAGTGACCAAAATGAACATAAATGGTCAATGGGAAGGCGAATTGAACGGAAAAGTCGGTCATTTTCCTTTCACGCATGTAGAATTTATAGATAACGACAATTGTGAAGATAATGAAGAAAGTTAAACAGAAAAAAGGAGTTTGTAATAAAAGTGTCATTTTTATTTAATTATTGCCTATAAATATCATTGTATTTTATTTTATTATTTTTTGTTTGTTTATTAACAATAACTATAACTGGATTTGTTGAAATTGGCAACCGAAATGTAATTTATTATTAATCAAGATTGATTTTCTTTCAATTTCTAACTCTTTGAACCCTTTGTATATGTATTTCTTAATTTTAACGTTTTGCTTAGTTCTTTGTACACATTGTTTGGCTTGATCTCAATAAAGTCAGTAAAACACATTTTAACATCACTTCACGACTTTTATTTCATTTTTAAGTATATTTATAATCATAATACACTGAAACGTATAAATAACATTTTAAAAAAAACAAAATTATTCTATTTCTTGCTTAATATGCGCCGGTGTATAAAATAAATTCTTTTTTTCTTCGCCGCCCCAGCTTTCGTACGATTTATTGAGATCTTCGTTGATGAATTCAGTCTGGGAGGAAATTAAATGAATTTTTGTGTTTTTAAATTTTAGATGAATTTTACGTACTTTAATCTCGGTTTTGATGTCTTCGTTTATAGACGTGTTGTTATGGCTTTGCGAAAGTAAATAAAAAGGACTGTTTGAATTTCCCTTTTTGTTTTCGATTTTTATTTTCTTTTTCTGCGATCCGCTCGCGTTTCCTGCGTCTGATGATGGCTGTTTGTTTGTTTTGACGTTCGGAGATAAGGATGATGTGTATGAATCGGCTTCTTCCTATGGAAATGTGAAATATTTGAAAAATGAT
Source organism: Stenotaenia linearis (assembly GCA_034700445.1). NCBI lineage: Eukaryota > Metazoa > Arthropoda > Chilopoda > Geophilomorpha > Geophilidae > Stenotaenia > Stenotaenia linearis. The sequence goes on along the minus strand of JAQIXT010002310.1, from coordinate 4,425 downwards.
TTTTTAATTTTTTTTTGTTTTGGTTACGTCGGCTGGAAATGATACTGGTATCGATAAGTAGTCGTCTCCATGTTGGTCCAATCGTTTCATTAAAAATCTAAAATAAGAATGAAAGTTATTTTTGGTTTTGATGATCAGAAAAATGTAAATAAATAAAACCTTCGTTCGTGACGGAGCCTTCGAAGTAATTTTTGTACGTGGTGAATTCGATTTACTAATCGCTCATTATTTTGTTGGATGCTTTCACACCGTCGTAATAAAGCGAAATACTTTTTTTCATACGGATCTGTGTTAAAACAATCAACTTGTAAATTAATATCACCGTTTTCTTCGGTCATTTGTTCTCCGTCAGCAGCCATTTTGTTTATTTACTATGTTGTCTACACACAGACTAACATATACTTTGATAAAAATATTTTATTAATCGCTAATTATTATTAACATTACATTAAAAACACGAATAGTTCAAATTTATAATTAGAAAATAAAAATTAAGCATCTATTTAAGAACCAACAAATTAATTTTATTAAGTATCACTCTGCCACTAGACAATTCACGCAACGGCGCATGGTGCAGCAGCGTAAGCGTGATTAAACTCGTGGCGGCGAAAATCCAGATAATAAATAGACGCTTCGTGACGTAACTCTACTCTTTATCTAACGAAAGCAATTTAACACGTTGGATTCCATGACTGGTAGCACATGAGTACCAATACTCCCTTCACACTACGACCACGTAAATCCATCGTGGGACACATTTAAAAATCACTTTACGGTAAAAAAAACACGAACCGGTCAAAAGTACCCATTATAACGGTCATTTATTTCATTTCAGATTCACACTTCTACAATGTGGACAATTCGAATTCTACTTACACTAACTTTACTACAAGTGAATATTTTTCAAGGACTTTCAACTTCGTCTGATTTAATTGATTTACTAATAACAAAATACAACAACAATTACAACAGTGCGCTTAATTTGGATCAATTACAACATTTATTGGACGTTGTTAGAGGCAAGAATAAGAGTAAACATTCTGAATGGAAGTGTCAAGACACCGAGAGAGTTTGTAATGTAACAAAACAAGTGAGTTTCAGTTGGGAGGTTTTTTTTTTATCAATTTGATGAGATGTCAGTCATTGTGGAAAACTATCATTTAATCTATTTAGTGATAAAATGTGAGTCATTATCAATGGAATTCAATTATTTGTTAAGAAATTTATTGTTTTGACACGTATTTCGGTGACAGTTTCCTGTTAAAGGTCAAATATGGCCTGATTTGTTGCTTATTTTAAGTGTTTGGAGACTGTCCAATGTTTGTTGAGGGTTGTATTTGGATTATGATTAAAGGGGAGACGAATTTGGATTATTTTTTTTAAGATTGGAGTTAATTTGTGAATATTAGATTAATAAAATTGTTTAAATTTGTTGTAAATGTGATGGAACTTTCCCTTCATACATTTAGTAGAGGAAATAATTGTTTGTGATTTATTATTGTTAATTGTGTTTTGAAAGGGTTTATTTTAGATCATATATATCTGGAAAATTACTAAATGTTCAAGTATTGAATCAAAAATCAATAACAGTGATGAAATCAATACATTTTGTGGTCAGTGAGTAGTTGATAATGTGTTTGAATTGTTTCGTGGTGGAAAATTACATGACAATTTTTTTATGATCAATTTTTAATGGTTGATTAGCCATGTTATTAGCTGATTATAACATGTAAAACAAATAAAAGCAAATTTTAAAGGTGTTTGAAAGTCAAGGCGATGCACTAAGAATTTGCTTGCCTTAAACTTCGAATGAAAAATTTATCGTTCACTGCATAGTGCCCCTTTACACTAAGATTTGGAGGGATCATTAATTCATTGTGGAACGTGCCATGTTATGAAAAATGTTAGAAAATATGTCAGTAAGGTGTACAGTACGATACAGAAAGAAGTTTAGTGTAATTTTTAATTGTAACTCTGAAATTAAAGTGGGAGAAGTAAAATTATGTTTTTAAATGTGAATTTTGTATCACATAATCGTGATAAGTTAATAAGTGATACATATCTGTGTGTTACAGGAAATAATAATAATTTCGGTTTACCAAGTGGAAGTTGACTAAAAATTGCTCTTAATTTGCAATGATGAAATTATTAATTTTCATGGTTGAGAAAGTGTTTGAATTGTTTGTTTTTGGAACAATTTTTTGATAATTTTTTATGATCAATTTTTAATGGTTGATAATGGGTTTAATGGGATAGTGGGAGTTGATGTAAGTAATTGGACTTAATAGAGACATATGATAGGGATTTCCATGAATCACTGTAAGGAAGTAGTAAAGCGTGACTCGAATTGGTTTAGAGTAACAACATTTATAATCACTTTTACAGAAAAACCATAAATTTTATACTTTTAATCAAAACCTAACTACAAATAATTGCTATGTATGATCACAGCAAGTGAATACAGAATTGTGTGAATTTGCAGTTGCAATCATATTTTCAGCTTTATTAAGGAAAAACATATTTTTTATCTTTTCATAGAACACTGATGTTTTTATGAGTTAGAATTATTAGGGGGAGTAACTTTGAATAAATGTCTGTGAATGGTAAAATACAAAGATGGCAAGTTTATGTTTAGTGCACTTCTTAATTATAACTCGCTTAAACGAAAGAGAAGTTATGATTTTTATTATTTTATTACGCAAATTTTTCGATTCCTTTAATCTAATCGACGCAATTTGTTTTTACAGTGTTTAACTTCCAAGGAATTATTAGAATGGATCGAATATCCAAACATACCCGAAGCAGATAGGAAAGTAGATATAACAACAATAAAAGAACTTTGTCCGCTGATATTGACTCAAATTGAATCTGGAATCTGTGCGAATCAAAACCAAAGTACAACGCCAACATCAACAAGCAAATCATCACATTTGGAAGGTTAGGAGTTACGAAATTCCAGCGAAAGATGTAGTTTTTGGTGTTTAGAGATGCGAATGTTGTTTGAAGGGCATTGCTGGGATGTTTAAGTACTTGAGCTCATTAGTTGCATTGAAAACAAGTTTAGTTGGTTTGGTTGTTTTGAGTACAGGATGTAGTTCAGTGGAAAGTGGTTTATAAGTATTGTGGGTTATTTTTGACTTTTATTTATTTAGGTTGAGGATAAAGTCTAGTGTTGAGCAAGGAGTTGAGAAATGGTTTGGATCTGGTAAATTTTAGATAAAATTTTAATCATGAAGTGAATTTTTAGTGACTTTTCTGCAATGCTTTACAAACAATCTTCAATATTTCAGTTTTTCTATTAAAACCAAATACAATAATACCCTGCTTAATGCTGTAAATATATCAGCAAAAAGTACTCAAAATATCTTGTGGATTAAGAAATGCCCCATCTGTTGAAGTCTACAAAATCTCTACATAAAGACTCACAAGAAATTCTGAGGAAAGAACGTTCAGTAGGGAATTGCAATATATGTGCACTAGTGTCCCTTACTACTCTAAGCATTCTGGGTGTGGTAGTCAATTTTTGGTGGCCTCTTCCATGCCAATGGGCAGTATACCATGAAAATCACATATTGATGCTGTATGGAGGTCCGTAGATGGACGCGCATGAGATCTCATTTATAGGACTTGGCTGTTTTCTCAATGTCTAACGGCTGGTTACTGCTAAATATTTACAAAGACAGCTTATGGTCATTTTTGGAGTTGATGAAATGAGTAAACAATTTGGAATTTACAGTGTTGTGACACATTCATTTTTTTGCAAACGCGTTCGCATTCGCGTTCTAGGGACTGAACTTGCGTTCGCGAATGCGAACGCAACAATCAAACAAACGCGAGTTTGCATTCACAAACGCGTCAGTCCGATGAACGGAAATTCAAACGCGAACAGTAACGAAGAAAAAGTTCACGTTTGCGGAAATTTTTTTAAAAAATTTTGGATATCAATCAATTTCAATCGATTTTAATTGAAATTCAATGAATTACGATCGATTTTAATGAAATTTCAATGAATTTCGATCGATTTTAATGAAATTTCAATGAATATCGATCGATTTTGATTAAATTTCATTCAATTTCGACCGAATTTGATTAAATTTCAAACAAAATCGTATAAAATATGTATAAGATAAGTATAAAATAAAAAAAATTCAACGAACGCGAACGAAATAACCAAATTCCATTCCCATTCACCATTTTAGCGTTCGCGTTCGTCGACAAAAAATGACGAACGAGTTCGTGTTCTTTGTTTGCAAACATGAACGAATCGTTCGTGAACGTGAACTTTCATGTTCGTCACAACACAGGGAATTTATGAAATAATTTGAATGCTTAATTTACACAAACTTAAACTAGGTGCGTTTAATTCTTACTTGATTTTAATAATTGGATTTTTTTGATTCTGGAGAATCCAGAAATCCGATTTTG